>JADLZN010011254.1:429489-466989 GCA_018155175.1 Sinocyclocheilus anophthalmus
TTTCCATTTATGCATAGAATAAAATTATTTCACTCATTTATAAATGTACATGTAACCTCAATGATCTACATAAATACTGAAAGAGGCAAGTTCAAAAGTATACATTTGAAGCATTTCTCCACCACACAAATACACATTTCAATAAATACAAAAAATATACCCAAACAGTTTTTCAGCTTTGTGTCAGAGTATATCATCTGAAACATCTCTTATCAAACACCTGATTTTCTTCACCATACAAGAATCTTCTTACTTGTTCCATCAAAATATTCCCTCAAGTGAATCCAGCAAAATCCTTATGGATTATAAAGTCTCTTCTTCATAAATTAAATCTCTCTGGATTTGTAAAAGAATTAGACTTTCTGTCCGGCATTGCCTTTGAAGAACTTGTCGATCGTGTGTTTTGTGCTCAACACTTTGGGTTTTTTCGAGGGAGGAAGAAGAGATGATCCCTGCCTGTAGTTACAATGGAGAATACATAAATATCATGAGACACAAAAAGAATACACATTAGTGTTAGAGTTTAGGGCTGGTAAGATTTGTTTAATGTTCATGCATAAAGCCACTTAGTGCCGCCAAAGAGGGCAGAATTACGGAGGTTACAAATACACCGGCGGTCAAACGTTGGACACACTGAATTGAGCTTAAATGTTCTTTTATTTAAAGGCTTCTGTTTATATTTTGGTGGGCAAGAAAGAATAAATTGTGCCAATTGATGATTTCGACTTGTGTTATTGCAGTTTGACTGCATGTTTAAATTATCATCTACATTCTGAAATAGAGAAAAAGCACAGTATTATAAATGGTTAAAAACTTCCTTTCTCTGCTTTAAATACCTACAAAACACTCCCAAAGTAATAAACACATATAAGCCCACCACCCACCAGATGGCAGCACACTCAGTTCATCAAATACTGTATTACACACACTAAATACAAGCAGCACACAGGACAAAAAGTGAGGGTGTGACTGTTGTTTAAGTCATAAATAAAGCTATTATAAGACTCAGGTCATCACATAACAGTGACTTAACAAGCCTGAAAACACACCTGTGGCATTAACACAAAAACAAGATCTTTAATAAAAAGGGTGTTTGTCTGTATACACAGAGTTAATTGAGCAGGAGCACTGGGGGTTAAAAAGCAGACATATTTTGTTATTCTCAGCTAAAATCCACCAATGACTCAAGTTGTTTAAATTATCCTTTTTAAGTATGACTACTTTTCTATGCTGACATATAATTCATGTAGTAGAGTTTGCTCCATGTGACCAGTGCTTTATGAATAGTCATGTAACATCCCTTCCTATTTTTGATGGTGAGGACAAGAGTCCGAATATAACCTTACATAGAAAGGATTGGTAAGTGATTTATTAGATCACTTCATTCAATTTATTAGGAATGTTGAGATATTACTGTTATACTTCCAAAACTGTGCAGTTCTGTAATTTTCTGCACACTTTCCACACTTTGCCTTCCATTGTAGTTGTATTACTGTACATGTATTTTGCCCATGTTTTAAGCAGACAGTATTTCTGGAGTTAATTGTGAGCTAAATCTCTCATACCTCTTTGAGGAGAATCTCAGCTACATCTCGGTGGTTGTTCAAGGCGGCCAGATGAAGAGCAGAGAAACCATCTTCCTTCTTAACGTCAGCCAGCTGTCGCGCTCGAGCCAAGATCATCTCTGTCGCCCTGGAGGAACACGAACAAACACGAAGACGGTCAGCCCCGTATGTGAGAAATGGGTATCCAGTGCTATTAGGACTCGCTCAGAGGATTTTAGAAATGTAGACATCACATTTGACATTTATATCCGTTTTCCTACACTCTCAGAAAAAACTGTCACATGAGAGACATGAGACTAGAACAGCTAGGAAATCTGGCTAGAGACAACAGTCGGTTTAGCATCATTATACAAAAATACCTGACCCACTGAATGCCAAGACGGAGCAGTCCCTTCAAGTGCTCCAGAGAGGTCCGAACGACTGAGTGTTTATGGGGTAGATTAGCAGTGTTCTGAAGCGTGTGCGGTGGTTTAAGAGCTGCTGATGTCAAACAGGATTCAGCAGCTCTGCATTACAGCAGATTACACCTCCACCCTGTGTGTGTGTGCGTGTGTGAGAGAGATCTTCCTGTCCCATCTGCTCAAAGTACTGACCTTGGATTCCTAACAAAACACCAATTGCACACACTCAACCATGACAATACCTCGAGGGCCGGATTGAACCTCTTCCATTTTTTAAAACTAAACGCCTGGAATGATTTTCCGTGACTTTTTGTCAATGCGAAGTTAAAATAATGCAGCCAGGCGTACACCGTTTCAACAACCCTTAGGGCTGGGCGATATAGCTAAAAATGTATCAACGATATTATGTTTCATATCGTTCGGTATCGATATTTATTGACATTTTTATAACCTTTTTTTAAACCAAAAAGCAATAGAATTTTTTTTTGTACATTTTCAACCACTGTTTTTTTATTCAACCGATCAATTTATTGACAACAAATATTTTTTGTTTTAACAAACACACAATCAAAATTAAACAAATATCTAATTTCTAATGTTTTATATGCAGATTAAATAGGTTAAACTTTTGGCTTGTCTCTCGAGGCCACAGGAGGGAGCAGGGCAAAATAATGCAGCACATTAAATTGCCAACGCAAAGGAAGTAACTGTCTAGAAAAAAACGTGCATTACGTCTAAATTAACTCATATAAATCAAATATAATTTCGTAAATTGCATAAACAATTATGAACAAAACAGCATAATGTATTTATGCATTGCTTAATACAAAGAGACGAATCGCCAATCACACAGATTGCCTTTAAAAACACATGAGACGCAGTGAAAAGGAATAAACCTCCACAAATTCGCGACGTGTTTTTTAAACGTTTAAACTGTTTTAACTTTGCATGACTTTCTATACATCTGAATCTATTCTGTGTTACAGGGCTTGGTTTCGGTTTTAACCTAATCAAGATCTTCTCCGCATTGAGCTACTATATTTCTCTAATATTTTGAATGAATGACGCAGCAGCTGCACGTCTTGTGGGCTAGACTTGTAAAATATTAAAATGCAACAACGTCACTTACATCATCATCACCGCATCTCGTGCTCCACTGAAGACGCTCCCTGACGCACACCTAACATTCATTGTACTATTTTTGCCTTCAAATGCAAATGTTTATTTTAAATTCGACTAATATTCATTCTTTATTCACAATCTCCTCATTACAGGCAGGCACAGCACTCATTTCAGTATGTGTTTGTGTTTGTGTGTGCGTCACTCATAGCACGTGACTATATCGTGCGATATATATGAACATTTTTATATCGTTATCGAAGAAGGTGTAACGTCGATAAATATTGATACCGTTTTATCGCCCAGGCCTATCTAACACTAAGAAAAGTCCATGAAAATAGGTCCCAATTAACCCGTTAACGTAAAGAATTTTCCATATTGGTTGTTCACTGGCGTTCTACACATATTGTGAATTATGCATGGTGTTTGCGAGCTGGTTCTTTTCACAAACGATGGGCCAATTCATTGGTCTAAAACAGCTCACTTACTCACTGAATCACTGAAGGCACTTATTAAATGAACATCTGACTCACTCACCATTGGCTCAAAGTGATCTGAAATATGTCAGTGTGTACTCGGTGAGACTTAAAACAGTTTATTGACCGATGTATAGTTAGGACTGTAGGCCATTATACTGAACATGTGGAGGTGAGCAGAGGCTGAATCTGACTGTGTTTGGGAAATAAAGGTGTGTGTGTTAGTGTGTAACCAGAATAACAAGTTTAACTGTTGACCATCCAACACACGCTTATCTAACGTCATCTAATCTAAACAAGGGAGCATCATAGACTTCTGATGTTTTTACATCAAACTAAAAGACTACAGACAATTCCTAACCTAGTTTAATGCAGCCAGACTTTTGGCTATTGGTCTAAAGTCTGGTCCACACTGCATCTAAGAACCGCCCACAATGACAGAAGGCTTAGCCTTCCCCTGGCTTGAGGACTTGGGGCAAAAATGCCACTAAACTGGACAAAAATGCCCCTGCACAATTAAACTAAATCCATTACGGCTGTCGCGAATAAAGTGAAAATGAAAAGTGTTGATTGCGCATTAAGTTAAGATCTGCTCATGTTGCACCGTATTTCATTTTACGCGTATTTACAGTGTTGAGCATTATAACCAATCACACACGTTTCTGTTGAGTTTATGAATGCAATGGCCAATCAGAGGCGTTCAGATGAGTCAGATCAGTTTTGTTGAGTGCGCGCGTGTTCGTGACTGAATTCCGGACTCTTGCTAATTCTCTCATCATAAACAACAAAGCGCAGATGTACGTACAATGTAAGTAAGAGATTCATTTCACAGTGTATACAGCTTCAGTGATTATAACGATAGTTTTTTTTTTTGAGATTGCTTAAACTCGCATAGATCATTGTGATAATGTCACTTTCTATATATAATTTATTTGCTGTTTGAATAACCGTGGAAACGAAATGTTATATAATTATACATTTCTTGATGTTTAATACATTTGGCTGCTTTTAGCCTTACCCTGGAGTTGGTTCACCCTCCGCCTATGACTAAGTGCCTCAAACAAAAGCAGACCCTGACACCCAGATAGTGTATAAAGCTGTCAGTCAGATTAGAACTTGGTGATGATTTGAGCAACTTTTGCCATTTGAGGTTGAGACTAACCCCAACCTAACCCTTGAAAGATAACATAATAACAGTTAAAACATTGAGAAATCATTGCTTCCTTTACAGGCTGTGCTCAAAGCTGGGTTTTGCCAGTGTTAGCTCACTTCTAGGGACAATTTTGTCTCGTAAGTGTATCACAGTAAACCCACACATCTCACACGGCTCCAAAGAAGAGCAGGCTCTTGGTATTTTCTCCTGGTCTCAGGTGTGAGCCAGAACTAATTGTGTTATTTTCCTCTGTTAGTTCTGTATCTCTTTACTTTCTTCTTTTAGCATCATACTGTTGCAATTCAGCTGCTCTCTTGAACAAAACTTTCATGATGAGTGTGCAAGTGCGAGAGGGGTGGTTTGTGTGTGTGTGTGTGTGTGTGTGAGAGAGAGAGAGTGTGATGTGGGTTTTGTTCGTGCATCGTGTGTGTGTGTGTGTGTGAGCGAGTGTTTGTGTGAGCGAGCGAGTGTGTGTGTGAGCGAGCAAGAGAGCTTGCTCTTTGCCGCAAATGCCTCTCCTTTCCAATGACTCCAGTTTTTTTCATTCCAACTGTGCACAATTGTAGGAGTGAACTGTTGTTTTCACTGTGGTCTGCAGTGCAGGAACACAACCCTCTGAGAACTGTAGAGCTGATATGACAACACTGCAACAAGAATCACTGCAAACACGACACCAATGACAATCCAACAGATCCTTCTCGTGTCATGTACGCGGTGTACCTCCCCGCGCTCTCTCTCTGAAAACACCGACATACAGTACTGTACGAGTAAGCTGGAGTTCAGCGATCTCCGTTTGAGGTGTTCTGCTTCAATGGAAAAAAAAAAAAAAAAAAGTGTCATTCAGCCGTCTGTGTTTCTGCCTGTCATGGCTCCCGACTGATTGTTTCTTGATTGTAACGTTCCTTACTCCTTGTGCAGCAGATAAAATACGTTGTTGTCGTTGTTTTAAAGATAACTGAAATGCAATTTGGATTACTACTATTAGAAGTTCTTCTCCGGTTCAATCTGTACACTAACGTTAGATGAGGTAAAAGAACCCTGACCCACGCCGGAGTCGATTTCTATTGCTTTGTGCTTATTGGTGTAAAGCGCAACTTTGATGAATATATAAATACATTTCCCAAATACAACAGGCATGCCATTACAATTGATGCAAAATAAATAATTTTTATCATTTTAACATTCTAACGTGAGATGAAGATATGACGAAATGGAAGTTCCACGTACTAAAAAATCTACTAAATCTTACTAAAACTAAAACAGGACAAATTGACTAAATATTATTGAAGCTAAAGGTTACATTTGACACAGGACTAAGACTTAAATTAAATTAAGAATTAAAAATAGCTAACAAAATGAACACTACTACTTCAGTAAAGACCAGCTCTGACATCCCAACATTATGAGCTGGGATTTGAAGCACTGCGGATGATGAAACTATAGTACACTACAAATCTACTGAATATAAACGCTGTAATACAATGATACAAATATATTGATAAGATTACTGCAAAATATACACAAATATAAAATGTCTGAATGCTTCATGGGGGCCAACAGTCTGCGGAGTTATTCTGCCACAATTTCCACTGTCACGCAATTAGTGGATGTCTCTCTTCAGGATTATAGCCGATCTTTACCTGGACCTCAGCTATCCGAATGGCACTTGTCCCTTGAATAGATTTAGTTTGTTTGACTCTGGTCAGCATCTCAGAAAATGAATATTTCTTATTGTCGAAATTGAAATGGTGGAATGATAAGAGGAATACAGAAAACGTTATGCCAAGATCAAATAAGAGCGGTTCAAGTACAGGCCACATGGGACTAGAGAGTAAATACGACAGCAGTGTCTGGGTCATGCTAATATTCCCGCAGCTGCCGCCGTCAACACTCGCACATGCCACATACGACAACGGTCAGAACCAGACGTGTTTATAGAGTGTCGGGATCCTGAGAGGACAAGATCCGTCCATCACTGCCACAAGGCTTTAATCAACGAGTAGCACACAACTCAGATTGTACTCAATTACTGCATTTGTGTCACCACAAAGGAATTGAAGACTTTCATCAAAGGCTGTGCATCATTTGGTAGTATTCGACTGATGTCAGCATGGGCATCCTCAGAAACCGCACAAGAGCCACGAAACACGCTCCATACTGCACTGCATACAGGTTCACTGGCTGGTGCTGGTCACAATCGGTTTGTGCCGTGATTTACTGGCTTGAATTCTGGAAAACTAACTATTTAATAATGCATAATGTTGGGCCTGTTTAGTTCATGGTAAGAGTTCAACTGATGTTCAGCCCTTATGGAGTTTGATCGAGGGCTGCATGATCTGTTAAACAAAGAAAATCTGACTGCTCTAATCCTGCTCTTTAATGGCATGTACTATCCGTTTCAAGTTCATCCAGCTGGGATTGTGGAGTATCAAATGCAAAGCTCGGTTAGTGAGGTCAAATAATGAGTTGAGCCCAGATGTTAGCCTTGAGGTCATCTATATGTTAACACCAGGGTTGGGGAAAGTTACTTTTAAAAGTAAAACATTACAATATTGCGTACAAAATACTTCATCAAAAATTCACTTTTTATGACTTTGGGTATGCTTACGTTTACTGTTCTGTTCATCTTGTCACCTGGTCTGGCTGGGCTTGCTAATTTGTTTTTAACTCTTTCCCCGCCATTGACGAGTTATCTCGTCTTTTACAAGAAATCGCTTCCCCGCCAAAGACGAGTTTTTACGGCTTTCCGTGTTTTCACTGTTATACACTCGGGGGCGCTATTACGCATCTCCTGAACAGTACAAAACCTCCCGAACAAAAACACACGTGAACAGGACGGAGAAACGAGCGATCTCTTATGTAAACAGATTCTTTATGAAAAATAATGCGATCATCAGCAAGACAGCATATAAATGAAAACTGCATAATGTTACAGAGTAAAATGTTGTCCAGGAATGGTATATGTCTGTGCAAGCTTTGGAGGTGTTGATGGAAGCGAAATACTTGATTTATGCTTTGATAATCGTACTGAATATTACCCAGATGTAGTTTGTGATAAAAATGTGATTTTCTCACCTTTTTGCTCAAAATTATGCACCTACCTATCTTCAGTGTTGATAAAAAAAGATTCTTTAAGCTAGAAAACAGTTTAGTTTTTTGTTTAAAAGTGAGGCTCTGACTTTATTTTTGGTGTACTTGCATATTCAAATATTCACCCGCAAATATACTGGAGGCCATCAATTTCAGTGAAACATCAAATCTCATGGTGGTGGCTGGCATACCATTTTCAATATGCTGGTGATGAAAGAGGTTAATTTAAACTAAAAGTTATTTGTTGGTAACTGTAAAGGCCCTTTTCCACCAGAGTGAGCGTGGGACAGGAAGAGGCGTCAGTCAATATTAGAAAAACAAAGTTATCTTGCTTTGCTTCCTTTGAAAAGTAACTCAATATTTTGTTTTAATTTAAAAGTAATGCATTACTGGACAGTTTTACTTTTAAAGAGTATCTGTTACGTACCTTGAACACGGCTAACAACAGGAACATCCAGCCACTGTGTGCTACTTTCAGGAAGTTTACAGACGGTTTAAAGATGTACTTCCTAGGGAAAGCTTTGAATATCCTCGATTTTAAAGGGGTCATATGATGCGCTATCAAGTTTTCCTTTCTCTTTGGATTGTTACAAGCTGATTGTGCATAGATAAGATACCTGATGTTGCAAAGACTAAAGTCTCAAAACCCAAGAGATATTCTTTATAAAAGTTAAGACTCTGCCACGCCCCACTAAACCGGCTCGTTCTAACACGCCCCCATATCTACCTCACTGTGTGGGAAGATTTGCATAACGGCGCTCAAATGTTCCGCAAAGAAAGAAGGCGTGGTTTCAGTAACCGCAGTTAGTGTTGAAGCAGCCATTGTCAGGGAGACGCTGTGTGTTTCTAGTCTAAAGCAATAGCACTTTATTTGGCCTTCCGGAAGTTGATGCATTTAGGAATCTTTAAGATTAGTTGCAACAGAACAGCAATGCATTTTATGTATGACCGTTTCGTGAACCTAGGAGAGGAGGTCATTCTGACTTTGCTATGACAATCTGGCACTTCTGAATCAGCTACTGTTTTGTTATTAGTTTAAGTATTTGCTATTGACTGTTCAAATGCGGAGTTTTGCGCATCGTGTGTGTATGGTGGCGCATGTGTGTGTGTGGAGAGATAGCGGCTATAAGATCGAGAGAGAGAGAGAGAGAGGGAGGGAGAGAGTGAGAGAGAGAGAGAGAGTGCGCGCGAGAGAGCGAGAGAGAGAGAGGGGGGGTCACATCACAAACACATACCAGCTTCATCACTCTGTCTGTCACGCGACTCTGTCTTTACATTTATTTTGAAAGCTGACGCTCGCGATTATGGTAAGGGGCATTACATTTCCGACGAGTGCTTGCGGTGTTCGGCCAATCACAATGCACTGGGTCAGCTGGCCAATCAGAGCAGACTGCGCTTGTCGGAAGGAGGGACTTTGTAGAAAACGAAGCGTTTGAGAGAGGCGGGGCTTAGAGGAACTTCAATAATGTACAGTATTTGAAAAATAATTTTTTTTTTTTTAACATTAAAGCATGTCAGCATATTCTGTTACACCAAATACACAAAATAATGATCTTTAAAAAAGCATCATATGACCCCTTTAAAGTGATTCAGCTCATTTCTTTGTTGAAGCTCTATCATTTTTGTTTCATCTTTATTTCAATTACATTTTGCAGTTTTTTCTTCAGTAGACTTTCTGATGTGCATGCTTTAGTTCCTGATGAAGTCCCCAGTCGACTGGCGAGTAACTCGTAGGGTCAGCGTGTAAATTCACAATGGCTTTGCTGATGGCAAAACATTCAGCAACATCATGACAGTCACAATGATTTTCACTCGCTTGACAAGACATGAAATATTGATTTAAGCTGAAATTCTTTCATTATGCGAGAAGAAAATGTGTTTGAGAGACTATTTGAACATTCAGTCAAATCTACAGTTTAGTGTTTTTATCCAAAGGAACAGCATGGTTCGGCTGAGCAATCACAGTTCCAGAGAGCTGTGTAATAAACGGCTGAACACTCACAGTTTGTTGCCCTTCAGAGCGGTGTGCTGCAGCAGGTTGAAGCCGCGGTTGTTCTGCTGCGTGAAATCAATGTTGGGCACCACAGTCAGAATCTCAATGATGCTCCTGAAGTCTTTAGCAATGGCGTCATGTAAGGGTGTATCTCCATACGAGTCCTGACAACACAAGCAAAGAGAAACAAACACGATGTTAGTGAACACTGGTAAATCTAGTTTTTGCCAATTCTAATTTTACAGAAATGGTAAAGGGATGCTGTCCTAAAATGTCAACTCTTTCTTTTCTTGGCTGTGCGCGCTTTACATGGACTCACAGAGATGGAAACTTTTATTCTTTTGTCTCCTATAACTTATGAACCCGTACTGAATGTGTTTCAGTGTAAGCTGGACGCTTGCTGGCACTGCACTTTTCGTATATTTATCATTTTAAAAAATGAGAATTGTATTTTAGCAGAATTTGTTTGCAAAAGCAATATCTAAGCAGCGATGAAGCAGTAGCCTTTCAAGGTTTTTCGGATTAGGAGAAACATAATGCTGCCCTTAAAAACTGTGCATTTACTGAAAACATATTTAGATGAGTTATGAGTTTAGCATGTACAGGATGATATTGCTTTATTTAATATACTATTAATGGAAATAAAGAAAACCATTATTTTGCAGAATATGTCAAATATAGCTGATATCATTTTTAATGAATTTGTTTTTAGCAAAGGGTGTCATTAATGTATAATCTAAAATGAAATATTAAATATAAATTTAGTCATTTGAAAATTTAGCTAAAACAGAACCGACTATGAATTCAGATGGAAATATTCTGCCTATAGGTTATAATTAATACTGAAGATGTCTGAAGTAACTCTTCAAGTAATAAAAGCACTAGCAGCAACACGCCACTAGGGCCATTTGCACTGCCATTCTTCACACTAACATAAAAACAATAGGGTTAGCGCACAAATCTAATTGAACTACTGAGTTCACAAGTCCCCCATTAACAAACATACATTAAAAAAATATCCAACGTAAAATAAAATCACTGCATTATTCAATCACAAACCAACTACATCATTTAAACTCCAAACAGATCACAGTTCTGTAAGCACTCAAATCTCAAAGGCGTGTTTTCTGCCTAACCTGCAGGTTGATGTCTGCTGAGTGCTCCGTCAGCACTCTCACCACATCCGTGAAGCCTTTATTGACAGCGATGTGCAGCGCCGTACACATGGAGTTATTCAGCAGGTTCACACTGGCTCCTTTACTGAGCAGCAAGCGTGCGATTTCTGCCTGATTCCTGCACACACAGCACATACCAGAGACAGCGGAAAAGACATTACAGTGAACATCATTTAGAGGAGCACACTTCATGAGTAAAATACAAATAAATCAAAACCAAGTGTACAATTACTGCCTACAGTGAGTTTAGAAAAGAATCCGCCCCTTATTTAAAATAATCACATTAGCCGCTTTTCCACTGTGGGGCCAGTGCGAGCCAGTGCTTTAAACGGGCCGGCGGGGCTAATAGCCTCGGACCTGTAGCACAGAGGCCAAAATCACACTGCGTTTCCACCGTCGGGCCAGAAGCTCCGCTGCGCTTCACTAAAACCCACCCTCTAACACGCCTCTCAGGAACAACGTCACGCAACCCCATCATTTCACCAACAAAGAGAAGTTAGCAGAAAACTAATAAGAAATAAGTCACTGGAACTAGCGTGATCACAAAACGAACATGATAAAAGCAGCCGTTCGTTTGCATGCTTTGTTAAAGATTTAAATCCAAAAGCTTAGATGTTTTACAATAATAAGTGATACATTGATCATAATGAATTAATTTATCAGGATTGAAAATTAGTCACACAGAAATAAAGCGGTATGAACATAGCCTACCTGCTTATTCAGTCGAGTCAGTTTCGGTTTATTTGTAGTCACAGTATATAGCCTACATCCCATTTAGAAAGAATGATCATCTCTATATTTTTATAAAAAGCTCCCGAACAAAAAACATTATTCTATTCTTATGACATAGGCTACGTGGAGCTAAACTCTCGAGAGGAGACTTGTGACAGATAACATATGCTACTAAATCAATACACGATTGTGATGAAGAAATCAGATGTAAGCTTCTTATTCTCTAAGCGGTCGTATTTACCATGTTTACTATGGTAACGTTAATGGCTAGCATAGTCTTTTGCATCACTTATAAATAGGCTATGTCTGCATTGTATGGTGATCATAATCCACATCAGATCTCAAACAGAATTTATTTCAAACACTCGCTGCTGTCGGAAAGTGAGTTTTGAACTAAAATTATTTTAAAAGTCTTTAATACTGGTGTTAGCTGTTAACTTTATGAAATGATCCACGGCGCTAACGCTCTCCAGACGCGGAGAAACTCCGCTTTTGTTCATAACCACTCCTCTAGCCCCAGCTGGCCCGCTTTGGCCCAAGGTTTTCGTCGGGCCAAAAAACCCGGACCGTTGGCCCCAAGGAAGCCCCGGAAGTGACAGTGGAAACGCGACTGGCCCTGGCACGCACTAGCACACCCGCTTTTGACCCGACAGTGGAAACGCGGCTAATGTGTTGCTTTGCAGCCTGAAATGCAGACAGACACAGTTTTTGTTTTATCCAGCTGAATGTACTCAGTGCTACTTATAACATCCAAGTCAAGGATATAACGCCAACATGTCAGAAACAAATAAAAACAAAAAAACAGAATCACTGAGTTGGAAAAAGGATGACCCTCCTCCTAAAAATGGCTTGTAAACTCAATCCGGTGTAGCAAATCACCTTCTCAATGGCACACAAAGCCATTTTTCTTTCACCTGTGATCAGCTGTGCTCATTTTGATCAGCTCAGCATGAAAAGAGCTTCCCTGCAGCATTTCAGTCCTTGGTAGTGCAACTGAAGCAAACAATCAACTATGGGCTGCAAGGCACCGTCAAAAGATGAGACAAAAACATTTCAAGGGCTTTATCAATGCACTAGCACAGTGAAGTCTATTATTAAGAAGTGGAAGGTATTTGGTACAACACAGAGCCTCTCTGGATCAGGACGTCACTCCAAACTGAATGAGAGAGTCAGGAGGAAACTGATCAGAGAGGAGACCAAGGGCTACAGCAACTCTGAAGCAGCTGTAGGAGTTTATGACAAAGAGTGGTCATTGTGTGCATGTGACAACAATATCACTAATCCTCCACAAATGTGGCTTGTGTGGGAGGGACGCAAGAAAAAAGCCACTCCTCAAGAAATGCCACACGCAGTCAGACTGAGCTTTGCCAAAACACACCTTGAAGAATCTGAGGCAGATGAGACTAAAACTGAATTATTTGGCCTCAACACTAAACGCTATGTCTGGTGGAAAGCCACTCCAGCTCAGCATCCAGATAACAGCATTCCTCTAGTAAAGCATGGAGCTGGTGATGTCCTGTTATAGCGTGTTTCTCTGCAGCAGCGACTGGAGCACTCGTCAGGATAGAAGGACAAATGGACGGGCATACAAGCCAGTTCCTGAGCAATCTCGGCCCTCTGCCAGAAAGTTATCAATGGGAGGAAGGTTTACCTCCCAACATGACAATGACCCAAAGCACACAGCAGAACTGCAATGAACTGAAGACTGAAGTTCACAAACACTCACCATCAGATTGAACTGAACTTCAGCAGTTCTGCAAAGAAGAGCGGGCAAATATTGCAAAGTCTAGATGTGCAAAGTTAGTAGAGACAAATCCCAACAGACTAAAGGCTGTAATTAAAGCAAAAGATGGTTTAACAAAAAACTGACATAAGGGGGTGATCCTTTTTCCAACTCTGTGATTCTGTTTTTTATTTTTGTATTTTCTTCTGACATGTTGGTGTTTTATCTTTCACTTGGACATTTTAAGTTGCACTGAGTAAATACAGCTGGATAAAACAAAAAATGTGTCCGTCTTCATTTTAAGCTGCAAAGCAACACAATGTGATTATTTTAAATGGGGTGATTCTTTTCTAAACCCACTGTACAATACTGAATTTACTGTAAAAGAATGGCATGCTATAGCCATCACAGTAGTGAACAGAAAAACTGGACTTGACAACATTAGTGTATGGTATAGTGCTGTGGCTCATACTCTTAAAACTAAACAAAAATGAGCAGCTAGTCAGCGACCAATAATTGTGCAAAACTCAGTGTGGTTTAATTGATCCTCATCGCTCATATTTTCTTTCGGCTTGTGTAGTTTTGTTCGAGGTTTTTGAGGATTAAACGTCACACTTTTATAATTCACACTTCAGAGCATCAAATCAGTTAAATGATCCAAATATTCATCTAACTCGTGTGGGGAGCTAGTAATTCAGTTACATCAGTTAGATCTGCCAAAATCACATCAATGCCCCAAATCATCTCTGCTTGGAAATAACGTGGATTGCAGCTGCTCCAGCCAGATGATCTGGATCACTCTGTCAACCTCTAGAGCCCAGAGACATCAATCCACCAGCAATACAGATGCCTTTACGTGTACTTTAGAAGGATTAAAATGTCACGATTTAGTCTGACTTGCATTCAAGCAGTCGTGTTTGTGCAGAGGTGCACTAACAGAGCTAGATAATGCCATTGTGGCTTGGTTTTGGCTCTAGATGTATAAGCATGAATCAGACTACAGTTAGCCCTGGCACGGTGTGTTTTCTGAGAAACAGAGGTGACGCTTGTATTTAATCCTTTAAGTAATCAATTACAGTGAAGACTGCAGCTCAACTACGCAAAAGCCAACTGTAGCGCATTTAATACTGCACATGTAAACATACTCAGTGTCTCTGGAGTGTGCCTTCATCTTAATGAGTTAAATACAGTTAACTGAGGACGAGCACAGCACAACGTTTCTGTTTGCACAGAATGTGCAGGTTGTCCTGCATCTAATACTGGGTAACGTACACATGACCTGTTCTCATAAGTGTAAGCTCTAAGCACTGGCTCTCACCCGAACGCTGTGTAGTGTAGCGCAGCGTCTCCGTCCTCATCTTTAGCTTCAATGCTGCTGTTGGCCTGAAGCAGAACCTTCACAACACCACCTCCACGTGTCCCTGATGGGCAGCCACCTGCAGAGCCGTCTTCCCCTGGTTCTTAACTTCCACTATACACAGTCACACACATCCCTTCGCTCAAACACACTTCTCCCCATCCACCTACTTAAAGCAAAAATGAACATGCTGAGAATGTGCTCACCCTCAGTTCATCCAAGATCAGAATGAGTTTGTTTCTTCATCCGTTTTGTAGAAATGTAGCATTGCATCAGTGTCTCAGCAATGGATGCTCTGCAGTGAATTGGTGCCGTCAGAGAGAGTTCAAACAGCGGATAAAAACATCACAATATCCACAGCACTCCAGTCCATCAGTTAAAATCTGGAGAAGACAAAAGCTGAAACAAACCCAGCATTAAGATGTTTGCAACTAAAATATGAGTCCGTAATAACGCTTCCTCCAGTGAAAAAGTACGTCTCCTGTTGTCTCTCACATTAAAATCCAGCCACATATTTGTTTAGAGCCGTTTAAACGCTGCTTGATCTGTGCAGATTTCTCTCCTGATTCACACCAGAACACAATGTATTTTAGTTTAAAACGTCTTTATGCTGGATTATTTCAGCTTATGTCCCTTCTCCAGAGGCTTAAACGATGGACTGGAGTGGTGTGGATTATTGTGATGTTTTAATCATCTGTTGGACGCTCATTCTGACGGCACCCAGTCACTGCAAAGGATCCATTGGTGAGATCACTGAGGCAATGCATTCTACAAATCTGATGAAGAAACAAACTCATCTATATCTCGGATGAACTGAGTGTGAGCACATTTTAATAAAGCAAACTTAAATTTTTGGGTGAATGATTCCTTAACCTCTACCACACTATCTACTTGCTCAACTCTGTCAGAAATAGATCGCACACGAGATGACCGTTCTTTATTAACTTTATCAACGCTTTCAGTCCAGCTGTCCGTAGTCTCTAATCCAGTATCTTACAGAAAGGACACTTTTTCCTTGAAAACAGATGAGCAGCTGCGCAGCAGTCTCTAGTGGGCTGTGAGTTTATAAAGGGAAAGGCTAAAACCCTTCAGACAGAGAGAGCCAGAAATAACTTGAAACGTCTGGAGATTCCCTCCCTTAGGACAACCCATGCAAACAAAATCCCCTTTCTTTCCACTAAATCGGACTGAGGCACTAACCTTGTCAGGGTATTTCTGCACCAGTTCACGCACTTTAACGGCATTCCCATGAGCCGCCTCGATAACCAGCCGGCCCGGATGATCCTGCTCCGTGGACTGAGAGAGCAGCTTCTCCAGGACTGAAATGACCGTACCTGAATGACAGAGAGAAAGAGACATTTCCATTCTGTGTTCAGAGAAGGGTTTAGTGTTACTGTCCCAGAGTTCAAACCCCTCTAAACCAGAATGAGTCAAAATGTCACCATGCATCAAGACACAAACATCACTATCCAGCGCTGCCACAGTGTGTGACGGTGGGAAACAGAGAGAGAGAGAGAAATACACTGAAAACACAAACGGTGCTGAAACGAGAAAAAAAACGGCATCATGCAGGACAGTGTGGAAGAGAACAGAACTCTTTATCTTAAAGAGAAGTCGAATGAAAATTAATGATATAGAGTAATTTTTATCATGATGTAATTATGCTCAGCAGCCATTCAGGGACTTCCTGTGCATTCTTACTTCCTGATTCGCTGGAGTTCTCAGCCGTCATCAGATTGGCGTCGACCTCGCCACGCTGCGCAGAGAGACACGCGGGGTTAAAGGTCCACGTCTGACCTCCGAATGCCACACGCAGGTCACCATCTGCATACACCTTCAGAACCTTCCCGACCTGACCCAGAGCCTGAGAGAACACACACACACACACACAGACACACAGACACAGACACAGACACAGACACAGACACACACAGACCACACACACATGAACAGATAGAGAGAGAACACCACACCCACAACACACAACACAGAGAGAGAGACAGAGACAGACAGACAAATAAACAGACAGACACACACATAGACACACACACACACACACACACACAGAGAGACACACACACACACACACATACAAAGACACACCCACACACACCACACACACACACAACACACACAACACACACAACACACACAACACACACAACACACACAACACACACACACAAACAACAGACGACCACATCACACACACTAACATCAGAGACAGACACACACACACACACAGATAGTCACAGTGTCACAGACACACACACACAGACACAGATAGACACACAGACAGACACACACACACAGAGAGAGACAAACAGAGACAGACATACAGACAGACACATAGACACAACACACACAACAGAGACAGACAGACCGACAGCACCCACACACCTAGACACCTAGAAGACACACCCACACACAACACTTAGAGAGGACCACACACACACATCGCACACAGACACACACTCCACCCCACCACACACACACACACACAAGACACAGCGAGAGCGACCACCACAAACCCCCACACACAAGATACAGACTACAGACACACCCCCCCCCATAGACACAGAGACACACACACCACACACACACATATACACAGAGTAGATATCCCCCACAGCAGAGACAACGCCAGACACACACCACACACACACATAGACACCGAGAGACACCACACACACACACACACACAACACACAGACACAGAGAGAGAGACCACACACACACACACACAGAGAGCCATACCACACCCCTCTCTCATCTGAACGCTAAGGGTCTAAATCAGTTACAGTGCTGTAAATTCTGGCAATCATGGCATCACTGATATTGACACATTTCAACAACTACAATTTTTTTGAATTCATATACATGAAATACTGATTTATTATAAATTTAATTTCAATATAAAAGTTATTTAAAAGCTGCTAGTAAAATATTAAATCGACATCACTAAAATGAAACCAATTCATATATGATTGTTTTAATTTTTTAAGCAAACATAAATAGTTTAAATCTGTGTAGTTACTGACTGGCTGTTCATAAAAGAATCAATGAAATATGGCACAACATTTTTTTTTTGTTCATTTTTAGTATGTGTTTATTTGTTTTTAATTTATTGCTGTAATTCTCTCATGATTTGGCAATGGAACTACATTTCTATTTTTAACATTTGCATTTTCTTTTCTCAAAACTGCTGCTCTTCCTGTTTCTCGTTTAAAACTCCAATAAATGTATTTATTTATTAACACCATGTCAGCAGCAAGGCTATCTTCATGACGAAAACAAACATAAATAAATAACAATAGTTATTTACAATTAAAAAGAAGCTATACGAGACATTTAAAGGGATAGTTCACCCAAAAAAAAATTAGCCCATGTTTAACCACCCTCACGGCATTCTAGGTGTGTATGACTTCCTTCTTTCAGACGACGCCAATTCCTTCTGCAGTTATCTTAAAAATGGCTTGGCTCTTCCAAGCTTTATTATGGCAGTGAATGGGTGTTATTTTTCAATAGCCCAAAAGTCCATACACGCATCTTCCATCATAAAGTGCCCCATCACGCTCCGTGGAGAATAAGGCCTCTGAAGGCGAATCGATTACTTTTGTGGTGTAAGAAACATATCCATATTTAAAACTTTATAAACTGTAATCTCTAGCTCCCGCTAACTGTTGTACGCGCGTTCATTGCGGCGGATGACTAGCGTAGCGTAAGCTCCGTGAGAATGTCTATTGGACGCGCAGGGAGATATCAAAACAACACATGGGTCACTAATTTAGAAAGTACAAAATGAGGATTTGTAAAGAAGATTGTCAGAGGACTTCGATATAAGCCAGAGAACTGTTTGCCTTGCTAAAGTGAGGAAACTTTGCTTGCTTTGCTCCTGTAAACAACATTTGCTTCTCGTGAGACTAGCATATTCTCACCGGAGTTTACACTATGCCTACGTCATCCTCTGGAATGAACGCGTTATTGACAGTTAGCGAAGCTAGATTGGTACGGTCCGTACAGATTACGGTTTATAAAGTTTAATATGGATGTGTTTCTTACACAAATGCATCACTTTCGCATTACAGCGGGCCTTTATTTTCACCCCAGCGACGTGTAGCACTTTTTTATGATGGATGGATGCGCTTTTTTGGACTTCTCTTGGACTATTGAAAAATAACACCCATTCACTCCCATTATAAAGCTTGGAAGAGCCAGGATATTTTTTTTTTATATAACTCCGATTGGATTCGTCTAAAAGAAGAAAGTCACATACACCTAAGATGCCTTGAGGGTGAGTAAATCAATGGGCCAATTTTTTTTTGGGTGAACTATCACTTTAAGGTTAATACTAGACAAAAAAAAACTAAAATGCATTGAGGTAATTTTTTTTTTTTTTTTTTAAACATCTGTTTAAAACCAGTCACAAAAACTTTGGGGAAGTTAGTTTATTCA
This sequence comes from Sinocyclocheilus anophthalmus, assembly GCA_018155175.1. Taxonomy (NCBI): domain Eukaryota; kingdom Metazoa; phylum Chordata; class Actinopteri; order Cypriniformes; family Cyprinidae; genus Sinocyclocheilus; species Sinocyclocheilus anophthalmus. Next base: position 448,729 of record JADLZN010011254.1, read on the forward strand.
CTGGCACAATTAAATGTGATCTTCAGTCCAAGTCGTGTGTGTTGTGGAGGAACCTACTGGAGCCATGCTGTCTGTCCACTCTCCATGGCCCACCTGGAGTCTCTTCACACTGTCAGTGTCATCCAGCACCTTCACCAGCTCACCCACGGCAAACGTGTTCACCTGCACACACACCACTCTATTACAGGAACACATGCTTCCTAAAGACCAATCACGCAAAGTTGTCTGAGGCTGCAGCTAATCGGCAGCCCAGACCTCACAATCTGCCACTTAAGCAGACAGAAACAGCCACAGCTATCTATTTATGGCCTGCTTTCTGTACAAGCAAAGCAGGCTTCATGACGAGGACGGTAGCGTAGCTAAATATAAACAGGCCATAAAAACAGACTGATGTACAGCCGGCCTGAACAAACACTTCACAGGCGAACATGGCGACCTGGGGCCGGATCCACCAAACATTCTCAAGAAGAAATGTCTTCTAACTTAAGAAAAACAAGTGAAGAATAGCTTGTATTCCCAAAAGTTATTCTTAAGAATATTCTTATAAGATTGCTCTTAAGACAAAAATTAAGAAGAATTCAAATTCTTGAAAAGAATCTTCTTAAAAATCATCAAAATAACTTCTTAAAGTTCGGATAACCTCAGACTTGTCTTAAATCCCGAATGGTGAGACTGATTTAATGAATTTATTGGGTTATTTCAAATTAACTGTCATATTTAAGCATTACAGCAACACTTGCGACATATAATATGCAGTAGGATTATTAACAGCGATGTGCACAAGTTTTCTGACACACCAGTGACTGATAATATAAACAATGATCGGTCAGGATTACGCCTGACGCGCCTTTCATGAGTTCAAAGTTCAGTAACAACTAGAGCCCGACACATATATATAGTTTTGCCGATATTATCGGCCGATATGAGCCTGTCGCCGATATGCCGCCGATATGAATTTTTTTTTTACAGAACATATAACGCAGGTAAAATGCTTGAAATGGTGTAATTACTTAGTTTGTCCAGCAGAGCTCGCTCCATTGTTTGCTACTGGTGACCTGGATGAAGAGCTTTAAAGCTTAAGTCAATGGAAAACCACTGAAACTTTGAACGGCCATATCTCCGTAACGGTGCGGCGGATCCGCACCAAACTCAGGGGATCCCTTCAGCTCGAGGAACCCTCTCGAACGCGAATCGAGTGTACGTCTAGAGGCCCGCTTTCGAATGAGACCACCCCCGCACCGATAGCCCCCGGGGTTTGGGAGTTACGGATGGTTAAATTCGCGGTCCAGCGCCGAACGATCAAATGATCCCGGGGGTTACTGACGCGCGGAGGGTGGCGTTCGAGAGGGCTCCTCGAGCTGAAGGGATCGTGACACCAGCCAACACTTTCACTTCAGTAAGGAGGTCTCTTGTTCAGGCAGCAGCATTCAAGCGTTGTCTTACTCGACCGTAAGTGCGGTCGTAGTGGACTGATCATGATATCCGCCATGTTCCGTTCAAGGGACTGTCAATTTTACATTCAAAGGGCATTAATGCGCGAGAACTTAATTATATTGTATTTATTTACAGAGGTATATTGTCACACCTCACACTCTAGTAAGTTTGGTCTGTGTGTGAAGACAGTAGCGCAAACCGGTGAATGAATGTTCCGAAGAGAAATAAACTTCAACGGAATAAAGTTGAAAGGAATGGAAGGAATAAAGTTGAATAAACTTCAACTTTACTGTTCAGTGCACTTATGTCAGACTCATTTTGAATAAAGTTTTTTAAATTGTTAAATGCCCTGCCTCCATTGCGTATCTTTGTCACGTCATTATAAGTGTTTGATCACCACATTTGAGTGATCATTGCAAAAAATGTTTATGTATATATATATATTCTGTTTATGTATATACTGTATTCTATATATAGTACCAGTCAAATGTTTGGACCCTCGAATGGGAAATTGTCCAATCTTTTGACTGGTACTGTATATCGGCCGATATATCGATATCAGACTTTTTTTACTCCCTAATATCGTATCGGTATCGGCCCCGAAAAACCCATATCGGTCGGGCTCTAGTAACAACTCTACAAAAACGACTCGGATAGGGAGAAAGCTCGTTTTTAATATTAGCCTATAAATAAGGCAGTACAAGCACATATGAATGCAGCCATACACAGGACGAGTTTACTGTAGTACTGTATAAACACACATGGAGAGCACAAGAAGACTGCGCAGATGAATGAAACAGATCGCTGCATTTGAGCCAGTCACGACAAAAATAACGTGCATGCTTATTGTGATTATTACTGTACTCTGCAGGCAGTGCGATAACACAATCCTTGAAATGTTTGTCATTTAGTTTATCAGTGAATCTTCAGCAAGAGCTGAAGCTGATTTATTCAATCAGATAAAAACAGGATGTTCTTCAGAACATTTATGACCCTGGAGCACAAAAGCAGTCTTAAGTCGCTGGGGTATATTTGTAGCAATAGCCAACAATACATTGTATGGGTCACAATTATAAATTTTTCTTTTATGCCAAAAATCATTAGGACATTAAGTAACGATCATGTTCCATGAAGATATTTTGTACATTTCATACTGTAAATAGCTGGGTGGAGGGCAAAAAGATCCCGATATTTTTTTTTCCATATCAGTCGATATTGATAATTATCACGATAAATGTAAAATTTGTATTTCTTTCCAATTAAAAGGCAGATTTTTGCTCCAATGTGAAAGTTGTAAAAACCAGACGGTTAATTGTGGTTTTCAACTAATCTTTATGGTCAGAACACGAACTTTTTTAAATGTTTTTTTCACGTTTCTGAATTCTTTTCACACTTTCTGCAGCATTAACAAAATAAATATCTTACTAGAAAAAAATATTGTCTTAGTTCTGCATGTTCTAGTAATGAGTAATATTGTTTCAAATCAAGAAACAAGTTTGTGTTGCCTGATAATATTAATTGCATTTTAATATAACATTTTTTTGTCTCTTAGAAATACACATTTGATAGTAGCTTGAGTTAGGATGTAGATTTATGTTCATTATCAAAATCAGTAATATCTGTACAAATTGTAGCAATCTCATTTTTATATGGTGAAATTTAAATATTCTGACTGTTTAAGGTGGTTTTTTTTAACCATTGGTCTTCCATAGTAGCATACATTTTAGATCATGATAACCACAGTTAAAACTACACATATTGCACCTCAATACCATGGTAAAAATGTAATATGGCATTTAGGTATTTATGAAAAACAGTAGTCTAAATACATTTATAAATGCATAAACGCTATAGCTTAATCACAAAAAATACTAATTATATTTCATTACTCCTCCTTCAATACATTTAATACATGTCTACATTAATAATATATTAAAATCCGACACGAATTCCCGCATTTCTGACACAATACCATGGTGCAGTCAGTGTTACTACAGTAAATACATAGTAAATGATGGCGATTTGTAGATTTAAAGTCTTCTGACTGTATCGTTGCACACAGTGTTTCTCCTGTTTAGCTTTCAAATCCGGCTGTAAACAGAGGTACTGTGAATTCAAGCGCTTCACGCTGGATCTCACAGCGAGTGAACGCATCTGCTCTAGTGAAGCTCTAGTGAAGCTCGCGCCGCTGTTTGAACTTTGATCCGAGCGGATAAACGCTCAGTGGCACGCGCAAATGACTAGCGCCTTTGCCGCATTATATCAAACATTTATCAAACTCTTGTTATCGTTTATCGAGGAAATCTATATCGTGCGATAATAATTATCAACAATTTATCGCCCAGCCCTACCATAAATATATCAAAACTTAATTTTTGATTAGTAATATGCATTGCTAAGAACTTCATTTGGACAACTTTAAAGATGATTTTCTTAATATTTAGATTTTTTTTGCACCCTCAGATTCCAGATTTTCAAATAGTTGTATCTCGGCCAAATATTGTCCTATCCTAACAAACCATACATCAATGGAAAGCTTATTTATTCAGCTTTCAGATGTATAAATCTCAGTTTTGAGAAAATTGAGCCTTATGACTGTTTTTGTGCTCCAGGGACACATACTTAAGAACTTTTTAAGAATTGCACTTAGGAACATTCTTACGAACGTCTTTGAATTTATCTGAAGAAACGTATTTCTTAAGAAGGTTTTCGTGCATGCGGCCGGTTTCTGTGTTTCTGTGAGGCATGGGCTTGCCTTGGTCAGGGCTCCGGGGTGGAAGGTCCAGCGGATGTTGTTACTGTACTGGACTCGCACGTCCCCGCGGTCCGTTATTCTGTGCACGGTGCCGATTCTGGAGATGTACTGCCAACACAGTCAAACACAAGCACTGACAACAACTTCAGAAGCACTTCACAAAATACTGAGACTGATAAGATTAGTTTTTCCTCAAAAAAACAGCTGAAAAGTTTAAGTTTAACTGAAAATTAGAAAAATGGAGAAACAGAAGAAATAGAGAGCTCAAACAAAAACTACAAAATGTTACACTGAATTAAATTCCAGATACAGTTTGTGTCAACTGTGTGGTACCAAATTACCAATATTAACCAGAAAAAAAAACTATGCATATTGATAAATCACAGCCCTTTGAAGTTCAATAATACTATTAGGTTGTTTTGCGATTCCTGTTTTTCCATCCCCAAATCATAAGAGCTCCTAAAATGATAATTAAGATGTTTTTTATACAATTTAAGAAACTCATTAGCACACATGCTCCGCAGAGTTTGCACACATCTATTTTTAGTCACAACTGTGAGTCAAATGCTGGCTCTGTAAGACACATGCTGTTAACTTTCATTCTGATTGGTCAGTCTCACTAAAAAATAAATAAAACAATCAATCAATCACCAAAATTATATCAAAATGAAAAAAAAAATATATATTGTAGAAATAATTTTGGACATAAATACAATGATGTCTATTTTGGGGCCATAAAGTTTTTTTTTTTGTATTGTGACATTGTTTTCATTACTTTTTACAGCATTTCACTAGCTTTGTAATGAGGTGTTTGTAAACCTGTTTTCTGCTAAGATGAAAGCTTGAGGGTATACCCTTCACACGTGAAGAAATTAAGACATAAGTTTTGCAATTTTACTATAAAAACAATGAATATACTGAATATGAAATACTCTTTTTTACATTTAGTTTACAGTGCAGCTGTATTACAAAAGTAATATATTAATGTCTTGGAATAATAATTATAATAATAATAATAAATGTTTTAGTTATTATATTCCAATAGTTTTGCTTCCTAAAATAACCAGTGTGAACACAATGTGGACTGAGATGCTATCACAACTAAACAGAGGTCAAGTCAATGCAAAAGACTTACAAAAACACAGTTACAAAATTTTCTTTAAAAAGAAGTTCCCTGATGAAATCTTGCACAGCACGATCAGGAACATTAACTAAGAAGAAAATACAACTGATTTTTCACCTCCGCCATTTTTGGGTTCCAGCCGCCGTGACCCTCCTGCATCTGTCTGAGGATCTCCATCTCCAGCAGACACTTGACCTTATCACCCTGCTGGAACGAGTGACTGTCTGCGCTCTCCTGCCGCTGCAGTCTCCTGCCTGCTCGCCTACACACACAACACCCCACACGTCTGGTTCACTATCCTTGTAGGGACTCTCCATAGGCGCAATGGTTTTTATGCTGTACAAATTGTATTTTATATCGCCCTACACCTAAACCTACGACTCACACAAAACGTTCTGCATTTTTTTTCGGGGAAAAAAACTCATTCTGTTTGATTTATAAGCTTCTGTACCTATGGGGACCTCAATTTAGGTTCCCACGGTGACAGTCCCCATGAGTTGGTGTGTATTCAGCTTTAAGTCGCCACCAGTGTAGAAACACATGTACAACTTCACACACACACACCCACTCCTTCATCACGCACTCACACGCCACCACTCACTCAAACAACCCTCTCACACCCATACACACACACACACACTTACTCACTAGCACACACTACACCCACACACCCACACACACTCACTCACTATCACACAACACACACACACCACTCCACCTCTCTCACCTCACACACACTCACACACTCGCACTCTCTCACACACACACTCACACACTATCTTTCTCTCTCTCTCTCTCACACACAAACTCGCACACACACACACACACACTCACACAAACTCACACAATCGCACTCACACACAAACACTCTCACTCACTCACTCACACACTCACTCAAACACACACACTCGCACACTCACACACTCCGCCCTCCAAGCACACACGCACACAACACCACGCACACACACTCACTCACTACATACTCGTGCACGACACCACACACCCACACACTTGTTCTCGTTCCAACTCACAACCACTTTACCTCATACACAAACTTGCACACACAGTCGCACTCACACTCACATACCCACAGCACCACACACACACACACTTGCCCACACTCACACTCACTCGCACTCACACACTCACACACTCACTCGCACACGCTCCCACTCGCTCGCACACTCACACACGCACTCGCACACGCACACACACAAAAACACGCACACACACACACACACACACACCTCCACACACTCACACACACTCAACACGAACACACACATGCCACCCACACCACGCCCAACCAATAAACGCTATCAACACCAGGGCTGGAGAGTAAACGTCCGTCATTATACTCTGACACATTTTCTCAGTAGCCACATGTAGCACACAAAATGGACATTGCTGTTTTTTGTAATACCAACGTAACAACAATTGTTTCAATACAGAGTTCTGGCATGAAACTCTAGATGGCGCAGTCCGATAGGTCTAACTCAATCTGACCTAATGACATCATTATCACATGGCACAGCTGATTGGTTCTCTCCTGTATCGGTAGCCAATGAGCTCGCTGCTCAACATTCAAATATATGACTTGTGCTTGCCGTAGCAGTTGCAGCTTGTTTTAGAAACCCTCCACCTTCCCCAGCTCCACCTTATGGATCATGCCCCCCCTTTTTTTTACGCGGTGCTTGCTGTGACCTATATGGGGGTTTTTCATGTATGTTATATTTGCAGCAGCAGTATTTCTTACATGCTCACAGCAGCATGTTGTGGATGTATTGGCAGTAGCAAGTCTCGGTACTTGCTCTGCCGCAGCAGCAGCAGCAGCGTAGCAGATCTATTCCGCCAAGACCAAATACATTAACATTGTCATGTACATTACCATGCCAATCCCTCCGAGAGTTGTCATGACAGAACTTAAATGTTTTATGGTCCTTCTGTAATTCTGTCGTGCTAATTATTAATGTACCATTTATTTTCACGTACCATCAATATTTTGGTAAATATTTAGGTCAGTTAAATTTTAGAACTTTTATTATTAATTATGAAACATTGGTTTAGTACAGATAAGTTTTTGTACTAATTTTGCATGTTTTAAGATATCTTGCTTTTGCAAGGATGGGAACATTCTGGAAGTTTCTGTAACATTCTGGAATATTCTGGAACATTCCAGTCACAAAAGACACAAATCTTGCAACATACAGTCAGGCCAGTCAAGCACACCAACACCATAGTCATTTAACCAACTTTTGGTGCTTTTGGCAGTGTGGGCAGGTGCCAAATCCTGCTGGAAAATTAAATCAGCATCTTCAAAAAGCTGGTCATCAGAAGGAAGCATGAAGTGCTCCCAAATTTCTTGGTAAACGGTTGCAGTGACGATGGTTTTCAAAAAACACAATGGACCAACACCCGCAGATGACATTGCACCCCAAATCATCACAGCCTGTGGAAACTTAACACTGGACTTCAAGTAACTTGGGCTATGAGCTTTCTCCACCCTTCCTCCAGACTCTAGGACCTTGGTTTCCAAATGAAATACAAAACTTGCTCTCATCTGAAAAGAGGACTTTGGACCACTGGGCAACAGTCCAGTTCTTCTTCTCCTTAGCCCAGGTAAGACGCTTCTGATGTTTTCTGTGGTTCAGGAGTGGCTTAACAAAATGAATACGAAAACTGTAGCCATATTCCTTGACACGTATGTGTGTGGTGTCTCTTGATGCCTTGACTCCAGCCTCAGTCCCTTCCTTGTGAAGTTCACTCAAATTCTTGAATTGATTTTGCTTGACAATCCTCATAAGGTTGTGGTTCTCTTGGTTGGTTGTGCATTTTTTTCTTCCACACTTTTTTCCTTCCACTCAACTTTCTGTTAACATGCTTGGAAAGAGCACTCTGTGAACAGCCAGCTTCTTTTGGCAATGAATGTTTGTGGCTTACCCTTTTTGTGAAGGGTGTCAATGATTGTCTTTCTGTCAGATCAGCAGTCTTCCCCATGGTTTTGTAGCCTAGTGAACCAAACTGAGATACAATTTTGAAGGCTCATGAAACCTTTGCAGGTGTTTTGAGTTTGATTAGCTGATTGGCATGGCACCATATTCTAATTTGTTGAATAGTGAATTGTGGGTTTTTTTAAATGTGAGCCAAAATCATCACAAAAAAAGAACCAAAGACTTAAACTACTTCAATCTGTGTGCATTGAATTTATTTAATACACAGTTTCACAATTTGAGTTGAATTACTAAAAATAAATGAACTTTTCCACAACATTAATTTATTGAGATGCACCTGTATATACCTGAACAAATTATAAACGCCAACACTTTTGTTTTTGCCCCGATTTTTCATGAGCTGAACTCAAAGATCTAAGAATTTTTCTATGTATACAAAAGGTCTATTTCTCTCAAATATCTGTCTAAATCTGTGTTAGTGAGTATTTCTCCTTTGCTGAGATAATCCATCCACCTCACAGGTGTGGCATATCAAGATGCTGATTAGACAGCATGATTATTGCACAGGTGTGCCTTAGGCTGGCCACAATTAAAGGCCACTCTAAAATGTGCAGTTTTATCACACAGCACAATGCCACAGATGTCGCAAGTTTTGAGGGAGCTGTGCAATGTCATGCGACGGCAGGCCTGTCCACCAGAGCCTTGCCCATGAATTGAATGTTCCATTGCTCTAAAACCATACGCCGTCCCCCCCCCCCCCCCCCCCCCCTCCAAAGGCGTTTCATAGAATTTGGCAGTACATCCACAACCTGCCTCACAACCGCAGACCACGTGTAACCACACCAGCCCAGAACCTCCACATCCAGCATCTTCACCTCCAAGATCGTCTGAGACCAGCCACCCGGACAGCTGCTGCAACAATCGGTTTGCATAACCAAAGAATTTCTGCACAAACTGTCAGAAACCGTCTCAGGGAAGCTCATCTGCATGCTCGTCGTCCTCATTGAGGTCTCGACCTGATTGCAATTCGTTGTCGTAACCGACTTGAGCGGGCAAATGCTCACATTCGATGGCGTCTAGCACTTTGGAGAGGTGTTCTCTTCACTGATGAATCCCGGTTTTCACTGTACAGGTGGCTATGGCAAGACAACTTGTAGTGGCGTCGTTTGGGTGAGCGGTTTGCTGATGTCAACGTTGTGGATCGAGTGGCCCATGGTGGCGGTGGGGTTATGGTATGGGCAGGCGTATGTTATGGACAACACAGGTGCATTTTATTGATGGCATTTTGAATGCACAGAGATACCGTGATGAGATCCTGAGGCCCATTGTTGTGCCATTCATCCACGACCATCACCTCATGTTGCAGCGTGATAATGCACGGTCCCATGTTGCAAGGATCTGTTCACAATTCCTGGAAGCTGAAAACATCCAGTTCTTGCATGGCCAGCATACTCACCGGACGTGTCACCCACTGAGCATGTTTGGGATGCTCTGGATTGGCATATACGACAGCGTCTTCCAGTTCCTGCCAATATCCGCAATGGGAATTTAATAAAGGGGGGGGGGGGGGGGGGGGGAAAGGTTAGTTTGTGGTTTGTTCTTCTGTTGTGTTTCTTGGGTTTCTTCGCTGCAGCCATTGAAGAGGAGTGGACCAACATTCCACAGGCCACAATCATCAACCTGATCAACTCTATGCGAAGGAGTTGTGTTGCACTGTGTGAGGCAAATGGTGGTCACACCAGATACTGACTGGTTTTCGGACCCCCCAATACAGAACTGCACATTTTAGAGTGGCCTTTTATTGTGGCCAGCCTAAGGCACACTGTGCAATAATCATGCTGTCTAATCATCATCTTGATATGCCACACCTGTGAGGTGGATGGATTATCTCTGCAAAGGAGAAGTGCTCACTAACAGAAATTTAGACAGATTTGTGAACAATATTTTGAGAGAAATAGGCCTTTTGTGTAAATAGAAAAAGTCTTAGATCTTTGAGTACATCTCATGAAAAATGGGGGCAAAAACAAAAAAAAAGCGTTTATAATTTTGTTCAGTGTAATATGAACATATCTATATATTATATATATATCTATAAATAAATAATATAGATATATATTATATATATATTATATATTAAATTCTGCTATTTTTAAAAATAAAATCAATGGTTTTACTGATGTAAAAATTGAAATGTAGCTTTTTCAGTCTCATTGTACTTGTGCACGTAAATGATTTGCTCTGTGCAAAAATAAATCATTCTCATGAGCTACAGGTCACTGTCAAACACACTCTGAGCTTGGTTTTACAGCCGCTCTTACCTAATTTGGGCAGATGCTCCTTGTAGTAGTATCCTCCCTGCACATCCGACACGTATTTCAGATCCACCTTGCCCTTGTGGCCCATTCTGTAGACGTTTGTGGTTCCGCTGGACCAGGTGACACTAGCCACGCTACGACCCGATTCCTGATCCCATCCACGAATATCCACCACCTTCCCAACCTTCCCCTCACCTCCTGCTCGCGCACACACACACACACACACACACAGAGAGAGACAGAAGCAGCACAGGGCACCAATCTCAGACCAACATCAGCAGCTTTGAAGGATATAAACATGAGAGACGGGAGAAAACCTACATGCATGCATTTTGTCTGGAAGAAATTAGAAATCTGATCAGAGCAGAGTAGGGTCAGAAAATGCATCTGAAAGGAACCAAATGTTGAGAATACCTGTGGTTTTATACGCTAAATTTTGAGATTTAACCATAATCTGCTTATGATGTTATATGATGCACCATACAGCTGTGAGTGTTGCTGAATGTAAAGCTGATATGATGTGGTGATAGAAGATAAGATGGAAAACTTTAAATGCAAAGAAAAACACTCCCAAAATAAGAGACTAGTTACATTTTTACTAGCCAGAGCCGATGACGTGTTGAGTGTGTGCTGTCGCTGACTGTGACGACTGTGAAAACAGCGGCTGTGACCTGAAGCACAAGCTTAGTGCTACCTTAACCACACTGTTTATGGGAGAATAAACACCAAAGCAGGCCGTGTTCAAAACACTTACTTTACTGGAAATCTGTGTGCGGCTCAAGTCTCCTCTTTATATGGAGTCAGGAGATAAACAAAGTTACCGTGCATCTCATTAACACGGAGGGGAAAATAATCAGTAAATCATGACTTGAGTTTCATCATGTTACTGTGCTTTATCTACAGTTGTTTTTGAATTTGATGTTGATTTGCTTATATGAGTAACAGTCATAATTATTCTACTTCATGCAAATGGAAGAAGATGGAAAACACTGTGTTTTCATGTGTTTCATGTGTTTCATGGATAGAAATATATCATCATCAAACGAATAAAATCAACTCCGGGAAGCAAATATGGCCTGTTTCTGACACTGGATCAGAGTAAATGACACGTAACAACTAAAACACACCAAAGCCAATATATAAGAGCCAAAATTTCACTTTTCGCAATGAAAAGATACAGCAAGGGAACAACAAAGAAATACTCAAAAAGCTATGGCAAACACAGCAGAACACAGCTGAATCTCACAAACCCGGTCAAGATTTACCCCAAAATCACAAGACGAAATAAGCAATCATATTTTGCATGAAGTTGTATGTCAATCCTACTCTTTAGCTTTTCTTAACAGTCCTAAGAGTAGACCTCATTTTCTTTATGAGAAATATGTGTGCAAAGGGAAATGTCATAATTCAAACATCTTAATGGTCTTAAATCCTGAGAAAAGGTTGAATGAAAAACCTTTCTGACTTTCTCTTTTGATTTGTGGTGAAATACGGACATGTTCACAAGCTCTGTGAGATTCATCATCACATCTGCTACAACATCTAATAACCACCATCACCAGCTAACACACACGAGTTCAGCAACAACTAACCAGCACTAAAACGCAGCCATGACAGCCAGAATATGTTTTCAGATTACACGCATAACACTGAGAACACCAGAGAACCTCACCGTCTACAGACGTCTGCGAGGATCAGCCAGTGATCACCACAAGGACATTTTGACTCATTCATCATTAAAGTCATTCAACATTTTAAAATAATACGAAAATATCTTCACACGAGAACATGTGCAAGTGTTTATAGAAACGGCAGAGCAGATGATAAAACAGCATGGCACTGCCCAACACTCCCAGTGTCTACATCCCATGAGTTCAAAAAAGTGTTCACATTATACAACTCATATGTTGACCCTGGACCACAAAACCAGTCATAAGGGTCAATTGCTGAATAAATAAGCTTTCCATTGATGTATGGTTTGTAAGGACAGGACAATATTTGGCTGAGATACAACTATTTGAAAATCTGGAATCTGAGGGTGCAAAAAAAATCTACCGTAAATATTGAGAAAATCATCTTTAAAGTTGTCCAAATGAAGTTCTTAGCAATGCATATTACTAATCAAAAATGAAGTTATATATTTACGGTAGGAAATTTACAAAATATCTTCATGGAACATGATCTTTACTTAATATCCTAATGATTTTTGGCATAAAAGAAAAATCAATCATTTTGACCCATACCATGTATTTTTGGCTATTGCTACAAATACACCCCAGCAACTTAAGACTGCTTTTGTGCTGCAGGGTCACAAATGTTATCAATGTGAAAAAACAACAACAGCAAAGGCACTTCCCTTTCCAAAAAAAAGTCTCTCATTCCTGATCCTGGAGAGTTTCGTTTCAACCGTTTCAACCAGAATTTCCAGGCAAACCCAAAGACCTTGACTGGTTTATTTCAGAGCGTTTCATCTGAATTCAAACTAAACTCTCCAGGACCAGAAACTGCAATCCATCCTTAGAGTCCCACAGACCCTAGACTGACGAGATTCAGTTTCTGTGTCCTATAAGCTCTACAGATGCTGCACCTTCCTCTGAGCCTTTGAGACTCTGCTGATCAGGATGAGAGCGGCTGAAACTCAATGAAGCAAAGCATGCAGTGTCAGAGGTGTTAGCGAGCGTGTCTCACCGTCTTGGTTGCCCCAGTCCCAGTCGGGCCCCCGGACCACCTTCACCCCCTGGAAGATTCCTTTCAGGATGATTCTGGACAGGTTCTGTCTCGGCGTCAAGCTCACTCTGAGTTTGAGAGAAGGAAGAGCCAGTTATGACCCTGAGGAAACCTTCAACCTTCCTTACCAGTCTCATCCAATTAAGCTCATGTTTCACAATGCTCCCTTTATGAACTTCATTTGTTTTTACCAAAAAGAGTCTTTTCTCATGACTGAAGCTCATACAAAATTTGCATTTAATATTAAATATTGAAATTAAACAAATGAAATTGACACTAAATGCATTGGAACTGGACAATTACTGAGAGGAAAATAAAACACTACTTTTATTTTTTAGGTATGCACATTTCAATTGTGGATAAAAATGGACTGTATTCCCTTTTGGAATTTCCCGAAGCAAAATGAAACTGACTCCCCCAGTTCGCAATGTATTTCTATACTGTAGCACTTTCCACAATAAAAGCAATCACACAGACTCACAATCGGCTCAACTATTATTAGCTCTAGTTCTAGTAGAGCGCAGTGAAAGGTTCGCACATAGCTTGAATGCATTGTAAGTCACTTCAGATTGAATCACCTGCCAAATGCTTACATAGAAACACAGAAGGTAATCGCAGCGCTGCAAACATGGCATCAGCCTGCAGCTAAAGATGGCAAACCATGTCAAAATCACTGATTACACACTCACTGAGAGCGACGAGAGGATGCTCACGGTGAGAGAAGACTGTGTTTCATCGTTTCTGGTTTGGGAATGTGTGCTTGAGGAGATTTTGTACAAGAGCAGCATAACTGGAAACACATGCTTTCATTACAGCTAATGACAGACAGGCTGTCTTATGTCAACAAACTAAACTCTTCAAGACTCTTGCAAGCGAATAACAACCAATACCAGCACATACCTTATAGTAAAGATCTGATCTGATCGGGGAGCAAAGGAGCTGCCTATTCCCATCATTCATCAAAGGGGTCAAGCATCAATGCTCGCTGCCCGGCTCGACCTATCCCATCAACTCCAGCAGACTCATGCGTCAGATATCTCTGCTCTGCTTTGATTTTCTCTTAAGGGCCGCTGTACGGAGCAGTAGTGTCCTTACGAACGCTCTCTCGCCATATGGCAACACCTGCACGGCTCGGAGGCTTACAACACAATCAGGATCAATGTCTAAGCAGTCTGTGGCTCTCGTATCGCAGGTGTGCGTCTAAGATCAAAGGTAAGACGTAATCCACAGGCTGTCTGCATGCCGCTGTTTATGCACACGCAACAGAGATGGATGATTTATGAACTTTGAGAGACTGACCGGACACGAAAAATGCATCTCTCTCTGTTCTGACAATTAAAAGATGGCATCTTAAATAATGTTTGCTGCCGAGGGTTGCACTACTTTTAAACTGTGGGTTGATTTTTTTTTCCTGCGGGAGATTAAAGGCTTGAGATACTGAATAAAGTGTATCTGAATGAAATGCTTGTATCAGATTATTTTTCCCATTTTTATATTCTACCAGTGATAAAACTGTGCTAGATGATGAGTTTTGTGAAGGGGGGAGCCATTCAGCTCCCGTGTTTGTTTATGATTCCCATTATTTAGTTATTTTCAAGTTGTAATTGTGCATGAAACATACCCGTGACTGTTAAAAATATGCATTCATGGGAGTGGCATATTTTGAGTTTTGGTACTTGAGATAGGCTCATTGGGCTAGTTTTGTTTTTCAGACCTGGCAACCCTGGTCATAAGGCCAAGAGGCCTTTTCTTCCAAGCAAAACATTTTACAAAAGAGGTTTGTTATGGTTCAGATTCTGAAACACAGGATCTAGAGTTGAAAATAGAGGTTGACCGATTAATCAGAACCGATAGTCGATTGCTGAAACAATCGACTATCGGTTGGTTGACAATGGATGAAACAATCCATAGCAAAAATCCATGCCATATGGATAAAAATCCATATTTTTTCTAGGTTGCGTCTATTGCTGGAGCGGCTGAAGCTCTGCTGTTATTATACAGTACGAGAGCGAGAGCAGCCTCTAGTGGCGGAAATCACTGACAGCACGTGCTGTTTGTTTTGACACAACACTTCAGTTGAAGGTTTAAAACATTGACAAAGTGTACACAGTACACTTTAGTGCATGTTTTCATATAAAGTAATTAATTTGTTAACTAGATGCTACATTAGTGGAGAAAGCACATGTGAGCAAAACCCACGCAAGTCTGACCCAAATGCCCTTGAGCAAGGCACCGAACCCCCACCTGCTCCCCGGGCGCCGCAGCAAAAATGGCTGCCCACTGCTCCGGGTGTGTGTTCACGGTTTGTGTGTGTGTTCACTGCTGTGTGCGCACACTTAGGATGGGTAAATGCAGAGCACTAATTCCGAGTATGGGTCACCATACTTGGCCACATGTCACTTCACTTCACTTAATTTCACGATTGCTACCATCTATTTGCATTGGTTTATATCCAGGTGGTCACTTTAATGCTTTTGTTATCCAGTGAATTTGCAGATGTAAAGCTGTGACGTGAGAAAACAAACTGATCTGTTCATTCAGCCGCAGAGCACCATTCACACAGTTTTACATTAAATTACATTATATTTGTTCCATTATATTTGTTAATGTACATGAAGACTTCACCCTGGGCTGGAAGATTGTGCATTTTTAAGTGAAACTTGTCTTTCTGTGACTCTAATAAAGTCTGCATGCTTCATATGGAGAGCTATGATATAGGCCCTGTCCCAAATGGCACACTTCATGTGCTCTTGCGCTCTTGTGGACTTGCACTGGGGCGAGCTCCGCAGCAGACTTCTACCCGACAGTCAAAGCGGCATTACGTCATGAAAGTGTGGACTCAGAAGAAGACCGCGAGGGTTTAGGGTGCGATTTGGGACAGGGCCATAGATTGCTCTTTTTCCGTTTTGCTGTTTTTTTTTGTTTTGTTTTTCAAACACCAAACTTCAAACTCTTCTATGCTGCTTTTTGATCATTCTTGAAGTGAACTTTTGTCTGTTTGATGATTAAATAAACTGTTTTAGGCCCCCGCTTGAACTGAATGAGATGCATCTGGTGTGTGTGATTCCTGATCTGGTGTGCGACTGCCATATTTTGTTATTTTGATCAGATAATCATCAAGTGTTCTAGAATAGAAGCAAATAAAGTGTGACAGCATACAAAAAATATCCATATGTATGTAAATTCAATGCTATGGCCTTTGTGTAGGCATTACAAACTTTAAGCAAGACTGTTGAAATGAAATGGCAGCACTTTACAATAAGACTCCATTTGTACCATGAACTAAGGCTGATAACAGCTGTAATCTGTGTTTATTATTTGGCTCACTTCAGGTTGGGTTATGCAATGAGGGACCAGTCTGGGCGGTAACATGTTCTAATCTGGGCCACACCTATTTGGAGATCTGAGCCAAAGGAAATTTGCTGACTGGGGAATTGTTCCTTGCTAGAGTGTGTTAATATCAACATTAACTAATACATTTATAAATTTTACAGTTGCTTCTGTTAACATTAATGATCAATATATAATTAATATTTGATATTAATATTTTCATTAATTTACAAAGTATGTTTTTTGTTAAATAGTAAAGCATTCAGTATCTATTTTAAAAGTTATCGGTTGATTAATCGGTATCGGCCAGTGTGGACCAGCCTAGCTGTCGTATCGGTAAAATCCACTATCGGTCGACCTCTAGTTGAAAATAATGACAAAGCTATTGTCAAACGTCAAAGTTCAGGTGATGAACTCCACTTGTGTTCCTCTACTGTACTCAATTATTTTATTCTCAGTATCATCAATGCTGAAAACATTATTTGCTGCCTAATATTTTTTATGGAATCTATAATTTTTTCAGGATTCTTTTGATGAATAGAAAGCTCATTGAAGAAATCTTTTGTAACATCATAAATTATTCAGGAATGTTTCTCAAACAGCAAATCAGCATATTAGAATGATTTCTGAAGATCACGTGACACTGAAGACTGGAGTAATGATGCTGAAAATACAGCTGCGCATCACAGAAATACATTACAGTTTAACAGATATTCACATAGAAAACAGTTATTTTAAATTGTAATAATATTTCACAATTTGTACTGTATTTTTTAATGCAGTCTGGGTGAGATTTAGAGACTTCTTTCTAGACCATGAAAAATTCTTAATTATTCTGCCAATTTTCATTCATTAAAAATCAGCTGGTTAGGACTCACTGCAAAATTGCTTCAGAAACAAGCTGCACGATTCGCAGTATCATTCATATCTGTTGCAAGTTGTTTGATGCTAATGTTTACCTCTTAGGGTCAATGTCTTGAATACTGTAAGCAACAAAGTTTAGCAAGCATGAGAGAAACATGATACACGAGAGGTTCATCATCTACCACATCTGCATGAGATCGATATTAATAAATAAACACAAAGCAATATTACTGTAAGAAAGACCTAATGACCTCTCTTCAGATGTGGGCTGGAGGCTGACGTACTTTAACAGTGTCCGTGTTTGACACAGGAACGATTACACAAGACAACGTGACGCCCCAGCCGATTAACAAGTTAGGCTGTTTTGTTCCTTGTCTTGCTGAACATATGGGAGGCCATATGCCAGACTGTGCCCTAACACAAATACACACGTAACCTCAGACTGCATTTTTACCCCTGACAGAGAGCTGCTGTATACATGATGAGCACTGAGCAAGAATATCACTCATCCAGCTCAAGAAATAAAACCTGTGCCTAATGCTTGCCCCAGTATGGAGCTGTGAGAGTTCGACACTGAAGGCTGTGAGGTCTGCGCTCCAAAAATCCTGAAGTGTGATCAGAGCGACGCTGAAGCAGAGCTACCAAATCCAATGCACAAGACCTAAACCAATCTGAAAAACAGCGGCATCGGTGGACCAGGACAATGGTTCATATCTAACAGACACACTGCAAAAAAATCCTACCATTCGTTAGTTTTGTGCA
>JADLZN010011254.1:471989-483516 GCA_018155175.1 Sinocyclocheilus anophthalmus
ACAACACAAACCGGCTCTCTCTCACACACACACACATTCTCTCTCTTACACACACACACACTCTCTCTCACACACACACACACCCCCAAACACACACACTCAACTTCTCTCACACACACCCACCAACTCTCTCTCACACTACACTCTCTCTCTCACACACACTCACACGCACACACACAAACACACACAAACACAAACACACACACAACACACACGCTAACACCACCACCCACGATCTACACACACAACACTCTCTCTCTCCTCTCTCACCCACACACACACACACACACACCACTCACACCAAACACGCTCACACACACACACCATCTCCTCTCTTCTCCACACACACACAACACACTATCACACACAAACGCCACACACACAAACACTCTCTATTTCTCTCAACACCACACCACCCTTTTGTGTACTCGCCAGACTGAAATAATACTTAAATATATACTTTCTATCTCTATAATATATATATAACCATGAACTTAGGAACTGGTGCTTTTTTGGTCAGTCAGTGTTCCTGTAAAAAAATAAAAAATAACACAATAATACTGATAAGATATTATTATCATTATTATTATGAAGAATTCTATATTAAGAACAATATAAAAAGCACCAAGGATTAATGAGCTACTGGATTCATGATTATTAATCAGGTTGTGTGTGTTCGCTCGAATTGATTTGCTGAAATCTAAACAGGGACGTTAATAGGTGAGCACCAGCCAATGAGCTTGTCGTTTGTGCATTAGTTCCGCCTACTACAGGAAAACCCGGCAGTTCTTAAGGGAAAGAATTCAAAAGGAATTACAACAAAGTATATCGTTTACATGTAGCGCATCAATGCTGCATGTTATGCAAGACTCTCGCTGGCTCTAGCTTTTTGCGCGTGTGAGAGAAAGCGACGGCGTGTCGTGCGCCTTCACACTAGTTTACGTTACGCCAAATACACAAAACACAGGTGCGCTGCGCATCCATTCAAAAGAACTGAAAAATATCACAGCTCGCTTGACAAAGAGTGAAACTCTGAAGCGCTCAGTCAAAGTGTTCTGCGAGTGAAAATATATCTATGCTAATTAATTAGCCTCTCACACACATACTGGCAAGTAAAATCTAAGAATTTATTAACCATTGGCTAATATTAGACATCATTTAGTCGCCCAGAGTGAAGATTTAGTCGCATATGAGAGTGATTTACTCGCAATGTAGAGGGTTGCACACTCTCTCACACACACACATACAAACACAAACACACAGTCACGTCTCCACACTAGGGGTGTGTGCGATATTGACAAAAAATATTATCTCGATATTTTCTGGGATTTTATCGATAAAGATAATTTGCTGAGTGTGTTATTGTGCTGATATCTAAAGGACAACTGTGGACAGCTGACTCCTGAATTTTTTATATTCTTCATATTCTGTGTGCTGGTCAGTTCATAATTGAATATTTTCATATTACTCGATTTTTATTGAGTTTTTACCTTTATAAAGCCATTTTTTAAAAAAAGTGTCCATTATCTTTTGAGCCAAATTCTTACATATAATCAGGGAATTAGAATAATAAGACACTTGGGCTGTTACCAAGCAAATGAAATCAACACAGAAGCTGCATCTGAAGTGGAATTTAGATGCATTTACACACAGTTTAATGCAGGACATGAATGCATTTAACATGCAATTATAAATGCATAAATAATGTTTTGATATATTAAACAAAACGTTGAATATGATAGTTTGAAATGATTCTTAAAAACATGAAAAAAAGAAGGAAAAAAAAAGAAAAGAAAGAAAAAGCAGAAATGTGAAATGAAAGCCGCCAGTAGGTGGCAGCAAGTCACTGTTAATGAGTGAGTCATTGCGATTGAACCGAATCATTTAAACGGTTGATTCATTCAGGAATGAAACACCGTCATGTTGCTCAGAGACGCAGAACAGCGCTGTGGCTGTATTCAGAATGATTTTTGTTGGCGAAATAGAGCAAAAACAAGCAATATGGCGTCTAAAACGTAAGTCTCTTAACTTATCGTTCATTGAATTCAATGTCACATTTGTAATCATGGTAACTTTTGGAGAAAAACGGCACTCTTCGTTTGATATTGATTAACTATATGAAATTATATAAATTTATACATTTTCTGCCCCCATATCTTGTATTATGTGATAATTCTAAATGCATTTGAATAGCCTGAATCATGCAGTGAAAGAAAACACACTAAATGCGCACTCGCACTAGTCTAGACTTCACGTAATGCATGCGTGCGCTCTGTAGGGATGTTTTGAATGATTTTTGCAAAATACTCGATAATGTCAAATCGCACATCATTAAAACAACAATTACGATATTATCGCAGACATTATATATCGCACACCCCTACTACCAAACAGACATTCACACACACACTCGATCGTGTATCAAGACAAACAGCACAACTGAGACTAGAGACTGGCTTGGATATTTTAAACACACACACAGTGAAACACACCGTCACTGAACTGAACAACAGTTTACAAAACATATTAATTCCTGTCCTGTTGCATTATGTGTATAACAGGCAAAGCATCACCTTTTAGAATATACACTTAAGTTCTGCATTGCAAAAAGACTTCTTAAAGGGGTCCTATTATGCGTTTTCACTTTTTCAACTTTAGTTAGTCTGTAATGTTGTTGTTTGAGCATAAAAAAAAGATCTGCAAAGTTGCTAAGCTCAAAGTCCACTTCAAAAGGAAGTTAATTTCAACCAGAAGCTCCATTTTCAAAAATAAACGAATGACTCGTTTTGGATCCACACAACTTATTTTCCGGGATTTGTGATATCACATATACCGACGAATGGGACGAGACCTGGTTTGCGCTAGAGAAGGCAACGAGTGTTATCACTGGGCATGGGCCAGAATGACATTATAACCTTAAGCAAATATATCACGGTTTCACGGTATTGTTGTTACAGCTCTAAAATAAGTTAATTTTAAATGTCAAAAATAAAATTAAAAAAAAACTGAACACAATATATTTTGAACAACATACAGAATATTTGGAACAGTAATATTTGTTTCTTTTTTCTTTGTTCTGTTTCTCAAATGTTTGCTGAATTGTGGGCTATCCTGCAGCTTTTGATGTGGATGGTTGATTTGCTGCTAGAGATACTGCTGCCCTAAAAAGAAGAAAAATAAAAATAACGACTGACATTTTAAGAGGCTAACCTAATCTGTAATTACAGTTATTTAATTTGTTATATAATTCATATACATATAATTTATATCATGTCATACCATTTAGTTTTATAATTTTATATACATAATTTGATTTAATAATAAGCCTATTTGAAGCAAAAACAGAATGTTCTGGCTAGCTTTGTGAAATGATACTACATGCCTGAACGAAGCAAACAGCAGAAGCTCTCTCTCTGACAGCAGGAGGCGCTCATGGAACAGCAGATACAGCGTTTCCTTGGTTATCACAGAAAACAAAGCAGAGCTGTGCTGAAACACTGCTTTAATGTGAATTATACAAGATGAAAAGAAAATAACATCTAAACGTTTCTGAAGACAGTCAGTTCCCCTCAGAAACACATTCATATAAACCCCCAAATCAATATTGAGGATTTTCTTCCGATAGTTCGTGCATCATGAACAGTGAGTGATCTGCATGCTACAGTATTTTTCTCTGCATCCGTCTTCAGCGTCTCTGGCCTCTGTTAACGGGAGTTTACAGACTTCATATTTTCACATAAATTAAATTTGGAAAATGATATGCATTGCAATGCAGTTTGTGTAAGTCCAGAACAGAGATCGGCTGCAATAAAACAATAAACGGCTGGTTGCCGATCATGTAAGTTCCAGGGGAAGCTCCTTCGTCCATCCTACACACACGTGACTGACCGCTCGCTCGCACCAACAGGAGGAGACGTGTTACTCTCTACACTGCACTCAACCTGAGGGATTCCTACACTTTCAGTCTTTGAGGAGACATGAAAAACAGCACATACAGCAGGAACGGTGTAACGGAAAATATTAGCAGTTTTGAAACCGTGAAATTTTCAAATCGCGGTATACCTTGAAACCGGTAATCGGCCCATGCCTAGTTATCACCAGGGTTTAAATTGGCCCGGGGCCGTCCGGGGTTTGAGCCCCAGCACATTGACTCCGGGGCTCGACATTAACGCTTCATTAACGCCAGACAAGTAAGCATGCTGAAGTAAAAAATCTAAATGAAAATTTCTTTTTTTAAGTTAGTTAGGCAACATCACACAACATTTTCACCATTACGACTGTTTAATAGTTCAATAAACAGTTAAATAAGCAAGTACAATAATATTAGGTCACTTACATTTTAGGCGGAACCACAGCGCATCTCACAGCAACCAGCCGATTCATTGCTGATTGATTCCGTGTTTTGAACGAATCGGTTGAGTCAAAGTTTTATTAACCCACGCATAAACATCTGATAAATCTGCCATTTGAACGAATCGTTTGAATGAACGACTCAATGACTCACTCATTAAACGCTCACTACTGGCACCTACTGGCGTTTTAATTGTTTAAAAGTATAATTTTCACCATCATTTCTTGTTTGTATATTCCAAAAAATATTTAAAACAGTCTCATAACATTATTCAATGCAATTGTATTTTTTCCAGTGTAAATTATTTAATTTGATAACGTAGAGATAACAATAATCACATTATTTTAATTGAATTTATAGATTAAATGTAAGAATTTGAAATGAAAGATGAAGTATTAATGAGGTTAGGAGGGAAAATGCCCTCTATAAAAGGTAAAAAAAAATGCCCTTGGATAAAATATAAAAAACTGATTTATATGTCACAGTGATAGAAATGATAAGAATATTGCTTCAGAATAAAATCATATTTTATGATTTTTTATATATACCACAGATATTATATATATATATATATATATTATATTAGCTATTATATATCTATATATATAGATATTATATATATATATATATATATATTAGTGCGGTCAAAATTAATCGCATCCAAAATGTTTTTGTTTACATAATATATGAGTGCGTACTGTGTATATTTATTATGTATACATAAGCAATGTAGATATTTACGAACAATGTGTATATATTTATATTCATATCATTTATATTATATAAATATATTTAATATATAAATGTAACATTTTCTTATGTATGCATGCATGTGTGTGTATTTATACGTAATAAATGTACACAGTACACACACATGTATTACGCAAGCAAAAACCTTTATTTGGATGAAATTAATCATTTGACAGCACTAATATACACACACACACACGGGGGAAAAAAAAAAGTATTAGTCAGACACCAATTGTGCAAGTTCTCCCACTTAAAAAGATGAGTGAGGCCTGTAATTTCATCATAGGTATACCTCAACTTGAGAGACAAAATGAGAAAAAAAAATAAAGAAAATCACATTGTAGGATTTTTCAAGAATTAATTTTTTAATTATGGTGGAAAATAAGTATTTGGCAATAACAAAATTTCATCTCAATACTATGTTATATACCCTTTGTTGGCAATGACAGAGTTCAAACGTTTTCTGTAAGTCTTCACAAGGTATTCACACACTGTTGCTGGTATTTTGGACCATTCCTCCATGCAGATCTCCTCTAAAACAGTAATGTTTTGGGGCTGTCGCTGGCAACACGGATTTTCAACTCCCTCCAAGATTTTCTATGGGGTTGAGATCTGGAGACTGGCAAGGCCACTCCAGGACCTTGAAATGCTACTTACGAAGCCACTCCTTCGTTGCCCCTCTTCCCCCGGGCGGTGTGTTGGGATCTTCGTCATGCTGAAAGACCCAGGCACGTTTCATCTTCAATGCCTTTGCTGATGGAAGGAGGTTTTCACTCTAAATCTCACGATACATGGCCCCATTCGTTCTTTTGTTTACACGGATCAGTCGTCTTGGTCCCTTTGCAGAAAAACAGCCCCAAAGCATGATGTTTCCACCCCCCTGCTTCCACCAGTAGGTATGGTGTTCTTTGGATGCAAATCAGCATTCTTTCTCCTCCAAACACGACAAGTTGGGTTTTTACCAAAAAGTTATATTTTGGTGTCATCTGACCATATGACATTCTCCCAATCATCTTCTGGATCATCCAAATGCTCTCTAGCAAACCTCAGACGGGCCTGGACATGTACTGGCATAAGCAGGGGGACACGTCTGGCACTGCAGGATTTGAGTCCCTGGCGGCGCAGTGTGTTACTGATGGTAGCCTTTGTTTCTTTGGTCCCATCTCTCTGCAGGTCATTCACTAGGTCCACCCGTGTGGTTCTGGATTTTTGCTCACAGTTCTTGTGATCATTTTGACCCTACGGGGTGAGATCTTGCGTGGAGCCCCAGATCGAGGGAGATTATCAGTGTCTTGTATGTCTTCCATTTTCTAATAAAAGTTCATTTCTTCACACCAAGCTGCTTACCTAATGCAGATTCAGTCTTCCCAGCCTGGTACAGGTCTACAATTTTGTTTCTGGTGTCCTTTGACAGCTCTTTGGTCTTGGCCATGGCGGAGTTTGGAGTGTGACTGTTTGAGGTTGTGGACAGGTGTCTTTTATACTGACAACGAGTTCAAACAGATGCCATTAATACAGGTAACGAGGGGAGGACAGAGGAGGGGGGGGCCCCTCGTAAAGAAGAAGTTACAGGTCTGTGAGAGCCAGAAATATTGCTTGTTTGTAGGTGACCAAATACTTATTTTACAGAGGAATTTACCAATGAATTCTTTAAAAATCCTACAATGTGATTTTCTGGATTTTTTTTTCTCATTTTGTCTCTCATAGTTGAGGTATAACTATGATGAAAATTACAGGCCTCTCTCATCTTTTTAAGTGGGAGAACTTGCACAATTGGTGACTAAATACTTTTTTGAACCACTGGTGTATACACACACACAGATATAGAATATATTATATCTCTATATTATCTATATAAGATTATATATATATATATAATATTATTTATATATCTATCTATAGATAACATATCTACAGGTGCATATCAATAAAATTAGAATGTCGTGGAAAAGTTAGTTATTTCAGTAATTCAACTCCAAATTGTGAAACTCGTGTATTAAATAAATTCAATGCACTCAGACTGTAGTAGTTTAAGTCTTTGGTTCTTTTAATTGGGATGATTTTGGGATCACATTTAACAAAAACCCACCAATTCACTTCAATCTCAACAAATTAGAATATGGTGACATGCCATCAGCTAATCAACTCAAAACACCTAAAAAGGTTTCCTGAGCCTTCAAAATGATCTCTCAGTTTGATTCACTAGGCTACACAATAATGGGGAAGACTGATGACTTGGTAATGGTCCAGAAGACAATCATTGACAACCTTCACAAGGAGGGTAATCCACAAACATTCATTGCCAAAGAAGCTCGCTGTTCACAGAGTGCTGTATCCAAGCATGTTAAACAGAAAGTTGAGTGGAAGGAAAAAAGTGTGGAAGAAAAAGATGCACAACCAACCGAGAGAAACCGCAGCCTTATGAGGATTGTCAAAAAAAAAAACCATTCATGAATTTGAGTGAACTTCACAAGGAATAGACTGAGGCTGGGGTCAAGGGATCAAGAGCCACCACACACAGACGTGTCAAGGAATTGGCTACAGTTGTCGGATTCCTCTTGTTAAGGCCACTCCGGAACCACAGACAACGTCAGAGGCATCATACCTGGGCTAAGGAGAAGAAGAACTATACTGTTGCCCAGTGGTCCAAAGTCCTCTTTTCAGATGAGAGCAGTTTTGTATTTCATTTGGAAACCAATGGTCCTAGAGTCTGGAGGAAGGGTGGGGAAGCTCATAGGCCAAGTTGCTTGAAGTCCAGTGTTAAGTTTCAACAGTCTGTGATGATTTGGGGGGCAATGTCATTGCTGGTGTTGGTCCATTGTGTTTTTGAAAACCAAAGTCACTACACCCATTTACCAAGAACAAATTTCTTTAGAAATTTTGGAGCACGCCTTCGTCCTTCTGCTGACAAGCTTTATGGAGATGTTGATTTAATTTTCCAGCAGGATTTGGCACCTGTCCACACTGCCAAAAACACCAAAAGTTTTTTAAATGACCATGGTGTTGGTGTGCTTGGTGTTGGCCAGCAAACTCACCAGACCTGAAACCCACAGAGAATCTATGGGGTATTGTCAAAAGGAAAATGAGAAACAAGAGACCAAAAAAAAAAAGGAGAGCTGAAGGCCACTGTCAAAGAAACACCCACCTCCACACCACCTCAGCAGTGCCACAAACTGATCACCATGCCACGCCGAATTGAGGCAGTAAATAAAGCAAAAGGAGCCCCTACCAAGTTTTGAGTACATGTACAGTAAATGAGCATACTTTACAGAAGGCCAACAATTCACAAAAAATGTTTTATTGGTTGGTTATGAAGTATTCTAATTTGTTGAGATAGTGATTGGTGGGTTTTTGTTAAATATGCCAAAATCATCACAATTAAAAGAACCAAAGACTTAAACTTATACTTCAGTATGTGTGCACTGAATTTATTTAATACACAAGTTTCACAAATTGAGTTGAAGTACTGAAATAAATTAACTTTTCCACGACATTCTAATTTTTGAGATGCACCTGTATATGCCCCACACCATAGAGCCCCCCCACTATCAAATCCCAATTACCCCTGGTTATAATAGTCAGAAACACGCTGTTTTCAAGGCAGAAGCACTTAGATTGGTACAACATTGGGTTTAAATCACGCTCAATGATTTGATTTGACCAATCTTACATGAAGCTCGCAGGGGCTAAGGAAAAGGGGCATGAAATTTCCACCAGGGGCTGGAGTGCGCCAATAGTGGTCGGCCGATATTTGCGCATTTTTCAAAGATCGGCATTGGACGTAAGTTTTGTTTGGCGATTGGTCGTGGCGGACTTTTATTTTGACGGCGCGGAGAGCGGCAGCGCCTGAGCTCACAGTGCTCACATTCTCCCTCTTGTATGCCATCGTCGTTAACAGTTCTGTCTAAATACAGATAGAAGTCTGTCTAATAATCAGATAGAACGATTAAACAAAGGAATTAAAATGTATACAAAAAGTATCATAACAACTGCTTTTATATTAGTAATAAAAAGGCAAACATTATAATACTTTCTTGTTTGCCGTCAGCATTCAACAAAAAAGCATTTATATAATTTAAACAAATCTTTGAAATTTGCAGACTTAGTCGAATCTTGTGAAGTGTGCATGTGACCTGCATGATCGTGTGTTCTCTGTGTGACGGTCGATCCGTGTGAATTGAATACGGACGGGAGCAGTGTTCAGCTTCACTGGAGACGCGCGATTGACGAACTTTAAACTAAGTTAGTGATTTCAAATTATGCTGCGCTTTATGCATTTGCCCACTGCCATACTCATGTCATTTCTCTCATGGTAATGAGTGTTACCTTGGCTTTATTTGGGGGGGAAAAAAAGATTCCCAATGCACACAAACTGAATACTGAGTGCCCTTTTGGTTACAGTGTTTACTTTCTTTTTAATTAGATTTTTATTAAATATTTAATTGTGCAAAATGCTTTGTCTTCTAAAATATAAGTATGTTTATTTTACAAATTAATTTTAATCCATTTTCAAATGATTTCAAATTTCTTGAATATCAATTAAAATAAATACAATTATATCGGCTTTATATAATTTCTCATTTGATACAGGACCTATTTGAGCCGTTCATGCCAGACTGGGGGGAGCGGTGTTGTAATGTAAAATATGTGAAAAATAATGTGTTTTTCAAACAACCTAGTATGAGAGCCTGTTCTAGTACACACCCAAAACTAAATCAAGACTTTGTAAAAGAGTATAATAGAACCCCTTAACTCGTCTATATATTTCTGATTTCCAATACAAATATCCTGGAAACAAAATAAATTTACTCGAGAAACAACACTGCCTAAAACATCAAGTATTTGTTTGTAAAAGCAAAAAATGTGTTTACAGAAATAGTTCAAATTAAAATTTGGAAATTTGTGCATTACTTGTTTATTGTAATTTATAAAAGCCCTCCTAGGGACAAGTGTTGCAAATTAGCTTCAGCTACAAGCACTATGGTACATGCATGGGATGATTGTTTTTTACATTTTCATCTAGGTTTATTGTATCTGTCCCTAACAAATAAAACTTAAATAAATAAAATATATGAGGGAAATGTCCTAGAGGGTTTAAAAGCAGAAGTAAAGCTCTTATTTTTGTAAGAACCTGCATGAGGTTTTTTTATTATTTGAACTGTCAGGCGAATCTTTCTTTTAAGTGACTCATTTTTTATGTGGATGAATGTTTTGTTACTGTATTAAAAGGAAATTTTACAGTTACATCATGTCTATTTCAGGTATCCTTGCTCATATCAGTGAGAATCTATGAGTGGAAATAACAGATATAAAGTCCCTCGTGCGTTTCTTCTGGTGTTGCCCAACAGACTTCCACTGTAAGTGCATTACTGTACTGTACACACTTTTGTTTTGACAAACTGAGGAACTGAGAGGAGGTTTTAGGAAAAGACAGACAGGAGGAGGGAGAAAGGAAGACTCACGGGTGCGAATGCGCCGTCTCATAGCGCTCGAAGGCGTGCGTCAGGTCGTGCTTGTTGTTCATGTAGCACTGAGTGCACAGGTCATAGTCGAAACACACCTTACACTTCCAGCGCATTCCCATGATGCCATGCTTCTTACAGCTGTCACAGATGATGTTTGAATGTCGGACACCTACGTGGAAGAAAGGAAAATTACTACTAATTCTACCAATACCAATTTATTAAACAAAAGATCAGCACGTCTGATCCATTGAATAAGGTCATCTGAACCGAACTGATAGAATCCATGAAACGCTGAAGACCACAGGAGTGCAGGGAGTCTCTAAACACACTCATCCGTTTTCCCGAGGCTTTACTCCATTAATCAGAAACACGTTGCTTGAGGCAGATGAGACTGGTTTTAATGATGCAGCAAAAGCATTTCAGTTCAGCATTAAGCATTTCCTTAGTTATAAACACAAGAGCCAGACTCTACTGCTGAAAGATAGAGAGGAAGGAAGGAAAGAAGCAACGCATCTTGTTCATAGGAATGTAATGCACTTTGACAGACAGATATTGATCTCCTTCATATGAATGAAATATAATCAGTTCAGGGATGTACAGAACTGTGGAGTAGCTGTTTAAGCCAGTAAGCATCTTAACCTGCGGCCAGTGCGTGTGTGTGGAGATAAATACACACACACACACTCACACTTTCTCACACACAAACACACACACACACACTCTCACACACACTAGGGTTGTGACGGTGAGGAAATTTTCCCACGGGTTAATCGACATGTCACAACACCGGTAATACCGGTATCACCGCGGCAGCGAGGGCAGGGGCGTTCCCTCTTTTCCTCGCTTTCCTTCGCTTTTAAATAGCTTAAAAGGGCTGTGCGCATTTTACTTTCACTTTCAAATAATTGGCAATTTGGCATCAATTGCTTGAATGCAACAACAAAATAAAACGTCAAACTCA
>JADLZN010011255.1:0-193073 GCA_018155175.1 Sinocyclocheilus anophthalmus
AACCAAACACAGATTCAGTATTCCTCAAATTGAATAAAAACAGTCAAATGCAAACTCTGAATATTATATAAACCTGCAATAATTAAATATGTTAAATAACACAGATATCCTTTATGTATTTAATCCCATTTTATTAACCAATGTCTTTACTACTGACCTCCGATGATCTAATTCAACCATACTAATAAGCAAAAATGACACATTTGTTTCATTTTTGTTATTGCTGAATAGTGTTGAACTTTCTTCTCCTGCATCATATTCTTCATGCAATTTGTTTAGGCCGCGTCCTCTACTGTACAGACATTAATTTACATTTCCTTCAGCCTGACGCTTATTCATTTCACTTTTGTTGTGAAAAGGGCTTTTACATTTGTCAAAAATAGAACTTTTTTATTTTAAAATTAAACAAGCAAGCCCTGTCCAGATTTAAAAAGTAACTCAAAAGTAACGTAACGCATTACTTTCCATAAAAAGTAACTAAGTACTGTAATATTGTAATGCATTACTTTTAAAAGTAACTTTCCCCAACACTGGTCATAACTGCTCTGACTCCGTAAGAATGAAAGATTATCTAAGCCTTTGGTCCTACTGTCGGTGTCATTACTATGTTTCTTGCCAATTGTGACAGTCATTAATTCTGTGTGTGTGTGTGTGTTTGGTAGATGATTTCGGGAGTGTGCAGCTGTTGACCATACAAAAAGACCTGATGGTGATGAGCTGCTCATCTCCAAATCAACCTCCCTGCCTGGTACAACCATACACACATGCGCACACTTTTCTATAATAGTCATCTTTCACTGAAGAAACTGCGTTACATGTAGGGTTGGGTAACGTTTGAATTTTATCGATTCCGATTCTGCTTATCGATTCTGATTCTAATCGATTCCTAGTTTCGATTCCAATAAGATAAAAAATCCAGTATAAAAAAAATTAAGTCAAACATTTATATGTCAAACATTTATTCTGTCTTTTTTACAAAGCATTCTGTTGCAGCTGAATAACACGAGCAAAAATCAGCAGCCTACAGTACACTGCAAGAGGAATTTTGCCTATGCTTTAAAAAAAAATACTACAGCAAAAATAACTAGATTAATATAAATTTCAAATATTAAAGTGTTAAAGACAAGTAAACAGTCAGTAATAAGATAGGAACAAACAAATCAATTAGCAGTATCATAAATACAACTGAAGAAAATTTCGGGTACAGAAACTGTAATTAAAAATTTAAAAACACTGCATGGTTTTCTTTTCATAAAATATAGATTAATCAATTAAAGTCAAGATCAGTGAATGATTTTCTTTTGTTCTTTGATTAACATTAATGACAGACAGTTTTCTTGGAAATTTGGAACCGGTTATAAAATGGAACCGGTTTTCGATACCCAACCCTAGTTACATGTAACACTGCATGTTTTCTGTAGAAACTTGGCTTCCTCTCATCAGTGGATCAGGCTGAGGACATGCAACTTTATAATGTGGGCGGAGCAGATGTGTATGAGGGATTTGATTGGCAGCCCATGTTAATCACACCCCCTTCTCAAGAGGAGAACCATCAGTTCTGTGACTCAGGTGTGAAAAACTTGTTGCCTCTTTCCCAAAAAGACTCATGGCTGTATTAGATCAAAAGGGTGCTCTACTAAATACTGAGCAAAGGGTCTTAATACTCGGACATGTGATCTTAATTATTTTAGCAAATGGCTGCAATATAACAAGAGTGAAAATGTCAGGGGTCTGAATACTTTCCGTACCCCCTGTATATACAGGTGCACTCAATTAATAATGTCGTGGAAAAGTACATTTATTTCAGTAATCCAACTCAAATTGTGAAACTCATGTATAAATCAATTCAATGCACACAGACTGAAGTAGTTTGTCTTTGGTTCTTTTAATTGTGATGATTTTGGCTCACATTTAACAAAAACCCACCAATTCACTATCTCAACAAATTAGAATATGGTGACATGCCAATCAGCTAATCAATTCAAAACACCTGCAAAGGTTTCCTGAGCCTTCAAAATGGTCTCTCAGTTTGGTTCACTAGGCTACACAATCATGGGGAAGACTGCTGATCTGACAGTTGTCCAGAAGATAGTCATTGACACCCTCCACAAGGAGGGTAAGCCACAAAATTTAATTGCTAAAGAAGCTGGTTGTTCACTGAGTGCTGTATCCAAGCATATTCATAAGAAGTTGAGTGGAAGGAAAAAGTGTGGAAGAAAAAGATGCACAACCAACCGAGAGAACCGCAGCCTTATGAGGATTGTCAAGCAAAATCGATTCAAGAATTTGAGTGAACTTCACAAGGAATGGACTGAGGCTGGGGTCAAGGCATCAAGAGCCACCACACACACAGACGTGTCAAGGAATTTGGCTACAGTTGTCGTATTCCTCTTGTTAAGCCACTCCTGAACCACAGACAACGTCAGAGGCGTCTTACCTGGGCTAAGAAGAAGAACTGGACTGTTGCCCAGTGGTCCAAATTCCTCTTTTCAGATGAGAGTAAGTTTTGGAAACCAAGGTCCTAGAGTCTGGAGGAAGGGTGGAGAAGCTCATAGCCCAAGTTGCTTGAAGTCCAGTGTTAAGTTTCCACAGTCTGTGATGATTTGGGGTGCAATGTCATCTGCTGGTGTTGGTCCATTGTGTTTTTTTGAAAACCAACGTCACTGCACCCGTTTACCAAGAAATTTTGGAGCACTTCATGCTTCCTTCTGCTGACCAGCTTTTTGAAGATGCTGATTTCATTTTCCAGCAGGATTTGGCACCTGCCAAAAGCACCAAAAGCTGGTTCAATGACCATTGTGTTACTGTGCTTGATTGGCCTGCAATCTCGCCTGACCTGAACCCCATAGAGAGTCTATGGGGTATTGTCACAAGGAAAATGAGAAACAAGAGACCAAAAAAAAATGCAGATGAGCTGAAGGCCACTGTCAAAGAAACTTGGGTTTCCATACCATCCGGGAGAGACCACCTCATCAGTGCCACAAACTGATCACCTCCTTGCCACGCCGAATTCATGCCGTAATTAAAGCAAAAGGAGCCCCTACAAGTATTGAGTACATGTACAGTAAATGAACATACTTTTTAGAAGGCCAACAATTCACTAAAAATTGTTTTTTTTTTATTGGTCTTATGAAGTATTCTACTTTGTTGAGATAGTGAATTGGTGGGTTTTTTGTTAAATGTGAGCCAAAATCATCACAATTTAAAAGAACCAAAGACTTAAACTACTCAGTCTGTGTGCATTGAATTTCTTTAATACACGAGTTTCACAATTTGAGTTACATTACTGAAATAAATGGACTTTTCCATGACATTCTAATTTATTTAGATGCACCTGTATATATATGCATTACATTTTGCTTACCCCTCTCCGCCGCATTTTACTCACCCTCAGGCCATAAGATGTAGATGAGTTTGTTTCTTCAAAACAGATTTGGATAAATTTAGCATTACGTCGCTTACTCCCCAATGAATCCTCTGTAGTGAATGGGTACCGTCAGAATGAGAGACCAAACAGCTAATAAAAACATCACAATAATCCACAACATGACTTCAGTCCATCAATTAACATGAAGTGAAAAGCTGCGTGTTTGTAAGAAACAAATCCAACATTGTTTTAACTTTAAACCATTGCTTTTGACCAAAATATGATTTCATATCATAAGTGTTCTCCTGGGAATGTGGGAGTGGTGTGATTATTGTGATGTTTTTATCAGCTGTTCTGACTCTCATTCTGATGGCACCCATTCACTTCAGAGGATCCATTTGTGAGCAAGTGATGTAATGCTACATTTTTCTGATGAAGAAACAAACTCATCTGAATTTTGGATGACCTGAGTCTGAGTAAATTTTCAGCGATTTCGGGTCAACTATTCCTTTAAAAGTGTGGCTGTTTTAGGGAGGTTTAGCAGGGTTGATATCCGGTTTGGAGCTGTCACTGTGGGTGTGCATCAGGGCACAGATATACCCTCCACGACCAGAGAACAGCAGACCGTTGGCTCTGGTGACACATGGCTGTAACTTCTCAGGTAGCACTAACTGGACTGCAAACACAGAGGAAAATCTAGAAAGGTGGGTTTGCAAAAACTAGTTGAATCGAAATCTATTGGCTGGTACATAAACAGGATCCATTTCTTCTCAGGCCTTTCCTGGCTGATAATTGGTACTCGCTCTCATACTTGTACTTTGGCCCATAGGGGACTGTCACGGTCATCACCGTGGGTCTCGTTGTCAGCATACTTTCAGGTATGAGACATTCTGATATGTGAAGCACTCTGCTGTCCTTGTTCAAAGTAACTGATGTTTTCTAAGTTTCTCTCCAAGGCGGCAGACAGAAAAGAAGACCTCACCTTCTACAAAGCCTACAATGTACTCAAAGCAAAAGTGAGTATATTCTTTAATGCACGCATATATACAAATATACATGTACAAATATACTCACACTATTCCCATCACTTTTATCATTTTCAATTATTGGCACTAAAAGGTTTCCGGTAGTGCAGGAAAGTTTGACCTGGTGGAGGCGCTGGACAAATCCTTTGGAAAAAACAACTTTGCTTTCTGTGATGTAGAGCTGTCTACACAAACACCTGCTTAGACCAGCATAAAACTGAAATGTCTTTAAATATACATGCATATGTACTTGACATTCAAATAACTGTCTATTGTAAATTTAACAAGGACTTAAAAGTAGTAAAAAATAAAAGTTTGTCCAAATCTGTTATAGTGCAACATATCAAAAACAGACATTCAGAAATGTACAGAAAATAAGGATTTAACCTTTGACATATTTACTGTACAGTCTGGCACGTGTGACAGAGACATCGATTAATGCTCTGGTTCATAGTAGCGTTTCTTCATTGCTCTGTATTTCCTGAGGAAGTAAAGCGCCTCGAGTTCTTTGATCACAAACTCTCCACGGTCAACCAGCTTTTTGATTTTCTCAGGATCGGTGACATCTTTGTTCTTCATGAAAGCTGCTTTCAGACGCTCCCTGAAGTATGCTGTGCCTTTTGGATATTCCCGTCCAAGATACAGAAGCTGTAAAAAAAGAAATGCATTACCCAAGCAATGGATAGTCATCAGTACAATTTTACATTTCTTCTTTCTGCGTTTGTTTATTTTGTGACTTGGCTGCCATGCAATGTTATGTCCAGTAAAGGATGACATAAAGTACCACTGGACAACATTTCATATGAAAAGAACAGATGAAAAAAGAAAGCAGAAAATGCTTCTTACATTTCTGTACAATCTTATAACTTCACCTCTCAGTGGATTACTCATTTTAATGTCTCTCTTTTTATCCTGAGGCAGACAATAAACCTAAAACAAACAGAGAACAAACAATAATACACCACAATGCATTGCCTATTATGTTTAATAGCATGCAACACACAAAGAATGTGGACTGAAATTCTCCTCAAATATAATTCTCGTATTGTCGTACTTTATAGATGATTAAGATGCTAAACGCCGATTTATTGAATGGATAAAGTAATCTTCAGCTGGGTAGTAAAGTTTTCTTGTAAGAAATATGGTTTATGACAACGTTTGCTCACCTACAAGATCATAACGGAGGCGTTTACCAGGACGTGCGGGGGAAATGCCATGGTATGGATGCTTTCCAAAATAAAAGTCACGAAGCGCGATGGCTTCTCAAAATAAAAGCCAGGTTTCGTCTTTGCATTTTTCAGAATAAAAGTCTCCTTGTGGCTTTGAACCAGTCAAGTACGTGGCCTGTAAATCTTTTTAAACATTGTATTTTTGCACAGCATTAGAGCTTTACAGGAAAAGTAAGAACTTGAAATAAAAGACGACATTATTTCAAAACATATTATTATTTTTATTTAACAATATCCATACATTTCACAAAACATTCTCTGGCAAAATAGGATAATCCTACATAAAATACAGTCCTATATAAACCCCAATCAACATGAAAATATACTGATTTACATTCTTTAACACCTTTCTTCATACTTACACCCAAAATATAAATAGACGTTGGTCCTAATCTTGAAATATTCTCTGCATTAATTCATATAGTGTTCATCGAGTGCTGCAGTCAGTGTTCCCAACAGTTATCCAGATGAATTCCAGCTCTTCTTCCTGTACAGAAGCAAGTAGGCTGTGTCTCTAAAAACAGCATCCAAAATTATAATTAAAACCTGGGAGATGTCTTGGATGAAATGCAATAATTTAAAAGATTTGCATTTTTGTTTTGCTTTCCTTTGAAGTGCCTGTGAGAAGCTATATAAGTTTAGAATGATTGATGTTTAACATACCCATACCAATGGGACCCTCCATATGTGTCCTGCACTTCTGCCCATGTGGACTATATGATAAATAAAATAATTACATATCAATATCAGTTACATTTCAGTCTTAACTATTTCAGATACTAGTTAAATCAGCCACTATCTCTTACTTGTCGCACGTGGCTGTCATCAGCATAATACCACATCTCATCCTGATTTGATCTGATGAAAGCAGTGCAGTGACCAAACATGGCAGTTCCTATGTGCACTACTACTGCACAGAGACTGTAACACTCATCAGCCTTGAGACAATCAGCCTAAAACAAGCATACAACAAATCAAGCATATGACAATATTACTATGACTGCAGAGTTCTTTAGTAAATATATGCTAAACATACATTTTCTGATTGTCCTGCAGCAAAAAGGCCAGTGCTGAATTTTTCAGGAAAGGTGACTTTGTTGAAGAGTTTCCTGGTGAAACCATCATTGTTTCTGAATCTTTTCAAGTGGACACACAGAATCGGAGGCAATGAGGCAAGTTTCACTTCCTACATGACAAACAAAAATAAAATAAAAACAATTAACTTACAATGCACTGCACTATGTGCTGAAATCAGGATAAATCTTACTTGGATTTGCTATATTACCACATTAAAAAACAAACTGTCGAAATTCATGAAAGATTATACTAGATAATAACAAATAAAGCACACACATGAGTGGACGGCTGCTTTTCATCACACCGGTCACAGTAAAACTTCTCGCTGTCCGGCAGCTTTTGTAGCTTGAAAAAAGACTTGATGCAGCTTTCCTAAAGAACATAAGGAAGAATAATAAAGCATGATTAGCTCAAGATCTTCTACATTACAATGCGCATTACTGATGCACAATGACTAAAAATGAATGTAGATTCAACATTGTTGGTAACCAAACAGTTGCTGGAAGCCATTAACCTCCATAAGTATTTTGTCCCATAATAGAGAAGTCATGCTGATTGTACCAACATTTTTCAAGATATCTTCTTTTGTGTTCAACAGAATTTTTTTCGCCCTTTAAATTTCACTTTAAATTATTTACCAGGGTGTTTTCTCTTTCACAGATTGCCAAAGGAAGGCTGAAGAGAGAGCTGGGCACTCCGTGAATGAATTTGCACTTTGAACACACCACCTGGGTCTCTACCTTTATCTCATAGAGACTGCGGATTTCCTGAGCCTGAAAGAGTAAACAGATAAAGAGTTTAACATAACTGATTATTCTCATTTACACTGACAGTATACTGAACAAAATCTGTGCATCTACAGGTGCATCTCAATAAATTAGAATGTAGTGGAAAGTTTCATTTATTTCAGTAATTCAACTCAATTGTGAAACTCGTGTATTAAATAAATAAATTCAATGCACACAGACTGAAGTCATTTAAGTCTTTGGTTCTTTTAATTGTAATGATTTGGCTCCATTTAACAAAAAACCCACCAATTCACTATCTCAACAACTTAGAATACTTCATAAGACCAATAAAAAAATTTGATTGTTGGCCTTCTGGAAAGTATGTTAATTTACTGTACATGTACTCAATAGTTGGTAGGGGCTCCTTTTGCATGAATTATTGCATCAATTCGGCGTGGCATGGAGGTAATTTTTTTGTGGCACTGCTGAGGTGGTATGGAATTCCAGGTTGCTTTGATAGCGGCCTTCAGTTCATCTGCATTGTTGGGTCTGGTGTTTCTCATCTTCCTCTTGACAAAACCCCATATATTCTCTATGGGGTTCAAGGTCAGGCAAGTTTGCTGGCCAATCAACCACAGTAACACCATGGTCATTGAACCAACTTTTGGTACCTTTGGCAGTGTGAGCAGGTGCCAAGTCCTGCTGGAAAATGAAATCACCATGGTGGTTGGTGTGCTTGACTGGCCACCACTTCACATACTGAACCCCATAGAGAAGCTATGAGTATTGTCAGAGGAAATGCGAAACAGACAAAATGCAGATGAGCTGAAGGCCATTGTCAAATAAACCTGGGCTTCCATACCACCTCAGAAGTCCCACAAACTGATCACCTCCATGCCACGCCTTTTGAGGCAGTAATTAAAGCAAAAGGACCCCTACCAAGTATTGAGTACATGTACAATAAATTAACATACTTTCCAGAAGGCCAGCAATTCACTAAAATTGTTTTTTTTATTTGTCTTATGAAGTATTCTAATTAGTTGAGATAGTGAATTGTTGTGTATTTGTTAAATGTGAGCCAAAATCTTCACAATTAAAAGAACCAAAGACTTACTACTTCAGTCTGTGTGCATTGAATTTACTTAATACATGAGTTTCACAATTTGAGTTTATTACTGAAATAAATTACCTTTTCCACGACATTCTAATTTATGAGATGCACCTATATTTTAATGAAACCCACCACAGCAGCATCAGACATCTGCTTCTGACTGAGATTTAGGACGATGTGGAATATTTCATCTGCATCTTGTTGAGTGGATGCTACAGCAGAATGACAGAATGACACCACTGAGGGACATTATTTCCATAAGTATAAGATTTTAGGGTGATATGAGGCATACGTTGGATGGCTTGATAGTAGAGGCAGTTGAGGAAGTCTTTGTGTGGAACAGGATGTGATTTATCCCTCATGGCTTCCAGGGCGTTCCTCAACTGCAGTGGGACGTTCCTCTCATCAGTCCCATCTGATGGATGCCATCTTTAAAGGAAGAGTTCACCCAAAAATAAACATCTGCTGAAAATTTACGTCTACACCTTAAGTTATCTTCAGATGTAGATGAGTTGGTTTCTTCATCGGAACAGATTTGGAGAAATTTAGCTTTACATCACTTGCTCACTAATGGATACTCTGCAGTGAATGGGTGCTTTCAGAATGAGAGTCCAAACAGCTGAATAAAAACATCACAATAATCCACATGACTTCAGTCCATCAATTAATATCTTGTGAAGTGAAAAAACTGTTTGTTTGAGTCCTCGATCCATAATATTGCTTTCTCAAGTGGGAAAAGAAAGTTGTCTCGTCAGAATCAGGCATGAACTATACACAGATCAAGAAAGAAAAACAGTACAAAACAGTTCTACACAAATATGTCGATGGATTTTGATGTTAGAGGACTTCAGGAGATGGACTTTTTCACCAGAGGAAGCGTTATAACAGATTATGGACCGTAATGCTTTGATGATGGATTTTGTTTTCTCCAAACACACAGTTTTTCACTTCACAAGATGTTAACTGACTGAGTCGTGTGGATTATTGTGATGCTTTTATCAGCTGTTTGGACTTTCTTTCTGATGGCACCCAGTCACTCCAGAGGATCCATTGATGAGCACATGATGTAATGCTAAATATTCCCAAATCTGTTCCGAACAGATTTATGGATGTCCAAATTAAGCATGGCTAGTCTCAAGTATGCAGCTTATTCAAAAGACAATAGAGCTTTACTTGTTCAGTATGTCCAGGAGTTCAGTGGTGGCAGAAAAGGTCTGAAGCAAAGAATTAACACAGCAGGACAGATTGTAGTTTAAAAGATCCCTCACTTCTGAAACATTAGATCATATTTAAGATCATTATTAGTTCCAGCATTTCTGGATAAACTTCAAAAATGGTTCAAAAGACTGAAATGACGGTAGTTACAGTAGCAGTATTTTTTTTGTTAAAAATGTGATATGATAGATGCAAGTCTCTGATGACCTACCATAATCCAATGATGCCGAGCGGTAGAATAGTCGAGCCATTTTACTCCAATACTTCCCCATCCACAGACATATACGGCTGCAAAGGCTTCTCAGTGTTGTATCTATGGAAACCTGCTGTGTCAACATTAATCTGAGTATTGGTTATAGAAAATCAAACTAAGCTGATGAAATATTTACCCTCTTCAAGATACTTCAGCTCCCTTTTACTCGTAGCATAACAATGAGTTTCATACAGACATAAACAGAAACAGCTGATTTTACTTTCACTTTCAATTCACGCATCAGTTTCTATCACAGATACGAAACTAACACCCGGTTCAGAATAAATGACTAGTAGTGTGTTATTACAAACATGATCGGATCAGTATTATTACTATTGTTCTTATTCCTTTTTTTATTTTATGGGTTGTTTTACAATATGCCTGTATCATTTTTATTTGAGTTTTAGTTTTAGTTATTTTAGTTCTTCACCTTAAGAACTAGCAGATACAAAACTAGTTTGTTTGTTTTTTTAGTTGACATTCATTTTAAATCACAAAAAAATGTTAATATCCCAGATAAAAACCTCTGTTGTTCTCATTCTTACTAAAAGTGCATTTTAAAAGTACATATTAATAAAACTTAATACTAGTCTTAACCGTGACTATTCAATGTAATGTACAATAAATAGTTGTTTATATAATTTACATACTGTGTCTGGAGCAGATCCACATGAACTCAGACATTCAAAAACATATTTACACATTTATTATATAATTAAATTACATTTGATCTGCATGAAATACTTCTCTCCAGGATACCATCCATTTTAAATAGGCTATCAGTAGTTTGACATAATTCAGTGATTTTTTTTAAATTTATAATAAGTAAATGCAGCAATAAGAGATGCCCATGACAAACACAGGATGTATTAAGTATTACAAATCAGGGGTGGCAACATTGTTTCACAGTTAGTTCCAGGATAACTCCATTAAAACTCTAACTCCGGCTGTTGGCTCTGTAATAAGGTCCAAACATGGTGTTCCACGTCTGCTGAAGGAGTCCATGCAGGCGGAGCAGCCACGGGAAAGCTGAGGGAAGAGCTGAGAGTGGAGAAATAGCAGAAAAAGATCATTCTTTAAAGTAATTATTGAGGATGCATTGCATTAAAATGGCCAGCGGATCTCTTACCCGGGTCTATACGGACGAGAAGAAGATACAGCAATATTAAAGCCAGAAAAACTCTGCGCAGAGAGATGGATCTGATTCTCACACTGGCTACTGAAAGACCTCGGTACAACAACCTCATCATGGAAGTCAGCCGCTGAGTCAGTTTATCTGTAAATCACAAATTCCATCCATTATCAATTCTACAATAAAATGATCTCCTCATCAATCATATAGTTTGAAGAATCAAATTACATTGCCATTTTTGACTTTAAGCACATTAATAAAAGAAAGTCACCTTTTTTTGAAGCACAAGTTGTCGTCACAGCTACAAATTCAGGATTTGTAGAGGATGATGTTGCATTTTTCTCATTCTGAATGTCTACCAAACTCCGAGCTGCTTGCCTCTGTTCATCAGTGAAGGCCAGCCGACCCACATCAGTCTCCAGCATCTCCAGAGCTTCAGCCGTGTGACCCATCGGCACCAGTATGTGGAGGAAATACAGCTCAGCCACAGAGCTGAACCTCGACTGGCTCATGTTACCAGAGCAGTGCAGCCAATCACAGACCGCATCCTTCATCACGGCCCGCTCATCCACTTTCACATAGAGAAGAATGCTGTGAAACAGTTTATATAGCATTAGGAGTGATGAAGTGTGTTCACCCACATTCAAGAGCTGTTTAACCCTAAAAGGGGCAACGTATGCTGGGGGATACAAACATTTGAGAAGCTGTGGGGAGAAGCAGTGAAGGTCTTATTTCTTGGTTTCATTTAGAAAGGGTGTTTGTTGTGAATATTTAGATGGGGTGACTTGTTTCTCCATTCTTTGTTTAGCTCACGGGCAGCATTTAAAACTGCATGGCCGCCTGTAGTGGGAAATCTACTCACCCTCCGATAAAAGTTGATCTAGTTCACATATTTACACACGTTGAAGGGGACTTACCTGTTTAAAAAGCTGTTGTTCAGCATTAGGTTTACATTGAAATCTTAAGAATTAAGTGCTTACATTTTTTGTAATCCGTCTCTAAATGTTTGCATCTCAGGGGATACGTTGCCCTTTTAGGGGTATAAATCAAGATATAAAAACATATATATAGACTCTGTGATTTTGTAGCTTGTGTTTCAGAAAATCAATTCTTTGAATTCTTTGGCAGTCAAGGTTCCATATTTGGTAGCCGTTTTGTAATAGAAGTGATACTGTGACAGAAAACTGCATCAAAAAAATTCAATAGAGTTTGGGTGTAACCCAATGGTTATTTTTGGCATAGCGCCCAAACAAAATCACAAGAACCACAATTTTTGTGATATCAACTTCCAATTTAGAACATAACTTGGTTTTGATTTTATAGCAATTTTATAGTGCAACATATTTTATAAAATACTTATTTGATATAAAATATAAAAATAATATAACTTCAGCAATAATCTGGCTTGTGTCTTCTTTAAAAAGAAACCAACCTTATTCCAAATCAAAGCATTCAGGAATTACAACCATGTTGTAACAAGCACTGATAAACAAGTGTTCTGTTTTCAGTGAATTTATATCCCCAAAGGGGTGACGTATCCTGGGGGATACAAACATTAAAATCAAATATAAGTCAAGTTTTGAAAGAAATCATGAAATTGTATTATTTGAGTTCCGATAAGACAGAAAATAGCAATACATTCATTTTCTGATGTCTACTTATAGTTTTGCGCTTTTTAGGGTTAATGTAATTTGTGAGATTAATGCCGATTCTTCTGACCACATTTGGATAATCTTTGCAGGAATTTTCTCTGTTTCTCCATACTGCTGCAAAACCCACTGCAGAACTCCACGCCACTGATTGAGCTCCGCCAATGCCTGAATCCCCACTATAGTCAATGCTGCTTTCAGTTCTACATACTTGAAGCTGTAAGGAAATATTTAGAATTTCATGTGAAATAACTATAAACGCAAAATATTATTTCATTATAACATGTAATATATAAAAACTCACCTGCTGTCCTCCTGCTCTGCAAAAGAGCCCAAACTCTCAAGCCCTTTCTCGCACGTATCCAGAGCAGCCTGAAAGTCTTTCTTTACCATTAAATATTCAAGGGCAGCGTCCACCGGAGCGGTTACCGGACACGCGGGTGAGCTGCTGAGCCGAACCGAGCCCGAGCCACGACCGCCCGCCAGAGACACCGACGAACTGCTCCTCATACCGGGGGGGGAAAGGGACTGCTACTGAGCGTTTAGTGCATTACAGACCTAATATCGAAATAAGAAACGATTGGGAATAATACAATGTGAATTCTCAATGTCATTAATTAATTTAGGACACTACACGTGGAACACATCCATTCTGTAAACAAAACCAGCTTCACTGCGCCACTTCCGCAATGGACGACGAAGAAAATACCCGACAAGATAAAAGTCCGGAGAAGTTCAAATTTCAAACTTAAACAAGTAATAATAATAGTAACTACATAATGTTATATATATATATATATATATATATATACTATGGGGATTAAGTAGAGACCAAAAATATTTGAAATCAAAATTATTATATTTCTGAGTGAATATTAATCGGATATTTTATACCAGTTTTATATTTTTAATATTTTATCAATTTTAGACTCTCAAAGTACTATAATATAAAATCTAAAAATATTAGACTTTTCCTGCACACACAAATGTACACAAACTCCCTTTAGTTCAAAAATAAAAAAAATTAAATACAAATCTTGTGAATAAAGGAATATTTGACAGATATGTGTATTTTACATTTAAGTACATAATTCATTGATATCCAACAGAGTACAAAGGCGCTTCCATTAAATAAGGCTGGGGACAACAAAAGTACATCTTTAATTCTTCTCTCCTAAAGTGGTCATATATTAAATTTTCTAAATTATACAATTTCCCAAATCTTAGCAAATCTATATTGAAAAGAAAACTACAAAACTTATCAAATTATTGCTGTATCTGTTAATTTATGGTTTTTAAGTCCAATCACTGGCAACTCCAGCATCTGCTGGAAGAAGCTGACCTCTGTCAATCAACAATTTCATCAGTCCTTTCCTCCGTCTCCATGTTACCCTCAGCCCATAGTCTTTCTCAGGTGTGTCCATCACCAGGATGCTCGAGTTCTCAGTTCGCGGAGGAGTTTTTGCTTGGTTTGGGGGGAAGAGGAGATGTTGAACATTGGATGGAGACGTGCTGGAGCAATGTGGCATTTCAGGCATCTCTACATTGGGGGGTTCGGGAACCGAGCTTGTGTTCGGT
This sequence comes from Sinocyclocheilus anophthalmus, assembly GCA_018155175.1. NCBI lineage: Eukaryota > Metazoa > Chordata > Actinopteri > Cypriniformes > Cyprinidae > Sinocyclocheilus > Sinocyclocheilus anophthalmus. Next base: position 14,365 of record JADLZN010011255.1, read on the forward strand.
GTGTGAACTGAATCCCTAGTCGTTCCATTTTTGTGGAATTGCACGTTCTTTGAAACTTCTGAACGCCTGGAGGTGGATATAACACGTGTAGCCATCCTCCTCTCCACCCCTTTTCGAGGAAAGCGAGTTCTCCTTGGAGTTTCTCGAAGCTGCTTGCTATGACCGTCCGAAGAAACAAGCCTATCATTCTTTGTCCGTGAACTACTAATGTTTGCTGTGGTTGCCTCAAAGGACAAGGGAATATATTTGCAGCCATTTGCTCTCCTAGTCTGAGGGAAACCCAAAACTGGGGCCTTGTTTGAGATCCTCGTAGCCATCTGGTTATTTCTCCTCCCTCGACCACCTCGACTAACCGTTGTGGTTTCGAGCGAATTAAACTGCGGAGACACCTACAAACAGAGAATATGCTTCAGTTTCAGTTGAAACATCTTCGCTCATAAAATGAAAGAAAGGGTTGCAAAGCATGCACATACCCAAGAGGTACATGGTGCACCACTTGGCTGTTGTTTCTCTGATATAAATGACTTGGGATGAATGGCACTCCGAGGTTGTGGTCCATACTTGTGCTTTGGTCCATTGATGGGCGCCTCTACGAACAACAGCTGAGATTTGTTTGGGTTCAGCAGCCTCTTCTTATGTGAATTGCGGGGCATTAGAAGACATGATATGCTGCAAGAAGGAAAACAAGATGACATGAGGAAGAGAATCATTACTACTACTGATCTGTCAGTGTCATGCAGGCATACACTTCCAGTTCTCTAAGATAGATACTGACTACCGACACATTTAGAGGCATTAAAACCATTAATACTAGAAGAACTCATCTCATTTTATCGTATGTTTGTTAGTGAGACATGGTAGCCGTACTATGGAGAAGGTTCGCGTGTTGATAAAATGCATGGCATGCAATGAAAGCCTTAACTGATACTCACGCATCGCTTAAAGTTTTTATTTCTTCTCAATCGCATTGTATTTTTTCTTTGGACCATATAAATTTGACAAAGGCACTGATAAACCGTCTGACTGAGGTTTGTGGGGAAAGTTCGTCTCCCATTCACACACTTCAGTTCCTCCCGGAGAAATAGAAACCGATTGAATGTTGGTTAGCCTAGCACTGCAATCCCACAAGAGGCGGGGCTTGGTGGCCCGGATGTTGTTTTGATTGGTCAGGTAGGATGAGTTCAAATCATAATGATTTTTTAAATATGTGTTTTTTAAGTTCCAATATTATTAGTTTTCATCAGTGTGTAAAATTTAAACCAGACCACTGCTGAAGCGGCACATAAATGGTGTTAATTTTCTCGGCGCGTTTCTCAACAGTCACACACGCATGGAATAATTTTTTTTTTTTTTTAAATTTTGCAGAGATTGCTGTACACTTTTCTGTTGAAGAAATGTAGAAGGTTTCCGCTGTAGAAAATTAAAGAATATGTATTTCGGAGCCGCCGATCGCCCCCTAAAGGAACACAACTTACTGCACCTAAAGAAAACAGCAACACTCTCCGCTCGATGGCTCCGCCCATGTTTAACCGCCATTGGGCTAGGCGTGATCACGTGATAGCGCTGCACCGCTCTGCGCCAAAATTCAAAATCTCATCAAATGCGCAACAAGAGTCCAGGGACCCGTCACCCAAGTGTTTCATTTAGCCCCATCAAAATACATTTTATCACTCAACACTGCCAGATTAACTCCAATAAACCACCGTCTGCACGGCTGACATGATATGAAGGTTTGATCCGCTTCGTATTATTTGATGTGTGTTGTATTTTTAATAAATTAAACGTGTACAGTAGGTTAGTTGGATAGACGAATCACTAGGCCGCATGTCAGATAATAAAAGAAGATCGTTTATATATTAATAATGTACTGTTTTAATTCTATTAAATATTAAGACGACAACAACTCTAATGTGTTTTAAAACGACGATGAACGCGATGAGATCATTGTAAAAAAAATATAAAAGCAGTTTTATTTTATTTTTTACACAAATATTTTACAAGCCTGCCTTTCACGAAATCTTTTGCTTCTGAACGATCTGTCAAACAAAATAATAACTACAATAATAACAGTAGGTCAGATTGAAAGTAATCAATTTGTAACGGTATTTTATATTCTAGAACTAAAATCGTCATTCAAGGGTCGTTAGACTAAAGAGTCGTTTATCAACAGACCTTCTTATCGGTATATTTGGCCAAGATCTGCAAATATATATGATATTTTTTGACATATTTAATGTATATTTTACGTGCACGCATTTATTTTGACACTTAATCTGCTTTTGAATCAAGATTGTATGTTATTTTATTCTTTGTATGAAGGATCTTGCGAAGCGTCTAACGTTAGTTTCTTGTAGTTGAATAGTTCCTATGTGTACTGTATTTGGGACAAAAAACTTTTAAGTTAGATGTAAATATGACCTATTATGTGTTTTATATGCAGACAGTCATCAGCCGGACCTTTTTGCTGTGAGCAAACAATGAGAGAGAGCCCAAGGAGACCCATCATCCTGAAGAGGAGGAAGCTGCCATTTCAGAAGAGTGAATCTGATGCAGGGTGCGATGAGGCCGATGGGCCGCGCTGCAAGACCACCCTGACCCCGTCCACCGCCCGCTGCTTCCCCGATGGCATCCGCATGATGGACCACCCCACCATGCCGGACACTCAGGTGGTGGTGATCCCGAAAGCAGCCGATCTGCAGAGCGTCATCAGTGCCCTGACGGCCAAAGGCAAGGAGTGTGGCCCTCAGGGCCGAAACAAGTTCATCCTGCTCAGTGGCAGCACCAGTTTGGAGGAGAGCAAAACCCTCGGGTGTCTATCTACAGAACCCAAAGGTGATCTCAAGAAAGGTGAGGGATGTGGCTAAGACTGATCTTGTTGATGTTCCGAAAAATGTGTTTTCTGAAACGTTCTTTGCTGTGATAGTGAAAAAGGAGACGGAGTGCTTCCCGCTTGATGACAGTCTGACCAACATCCAGTGGCTGGGAAAAATGAGCTCTGATGGGCTCGGATCGGAGTCAAACCAAAAATGCACCAGCAAGGACAATCCAAGTGACTGTCATCAGGTACACAACGTTAAAGTCGGCATGAAATTAAATTCACCCTCTCTATTTTCTAAATGCACATTAGAGATCAGAGATGCATAAAAGTTGGCTTTTTGATGTGAACTGCCATGCCGTATCACAAGAGGAAGGGGAAAAAATAGAGAAAATCATGCATATCTTTATTTCTAATTTATGATTTTTTTTGTTGAATTTTTGTAAATAAAAAAAAAACTATATGAACTTGAATAAATAATTTAAAAAAATTATGTTCATTCGTGGCCTAATGTTTAGAGAGTCGGACTCATAACCCAAAGTTGTGGGTTCGAGTCTCGTACCAGCAGAGATTGTAGGTGGGGGGAGTGAATATACAGCACTCTCTCCCACCTTCCGTAACCACTACAAGTTGCCCTTGAGCAAGACACCGAACCCCCAAATGCTCCCCGAGCGCCGCAGCATAAATGGCTGCCCACTGCTCCGGGTGTGTGTTCACAGTGTGTGTGTGTTCACTGCTGTGTGTGTGCACTTTGGATGGGTAAATGCAGAGCACTAATTCCGAGTATGGGTCACCATACTTGGCCACATGTCACTTAACTTCACTTTTAGTGTATTGTTGAATGTAATGCAACATGTATTTTTGGCCCACTTCCCTTAATCAAATTTGGCCCTTTGTATGAAATACAGTTATAGATCTTATTGGGGGGGGGGGGGGGGGGGGGGGGGGGGGGGAATATACTTCTGTGCATACTTTTCATTTTCAAAACTGTTTGCCCCCCGCAATATTTCATTAAAATGTCATAACTGTATCTTCCGGTGAAAACGACAGACTGGACTTCTCAAATCATTTGGTCTTGGATTTATGCCACAATATGGAGGAAAAGATCTGTCACTGCTTCCGTTTCATTGCAGCTTTACAAATTGGTTAATAAATAATGTTTTTTTTTTTTATATTTATTTTTTAAAATGTCCATTCTTAAAAATTGTTGTTGTTTCCTCATAAGCATCCGAAAAAAAAAGCTCCAGAAGGAAGGGACCCTCTGTCAGAGAGACCCCATATTTCCTACATGGCTATGATCCGTGTGCTATCAACAGCAAGAAGAACCGACACATGACCCTGAAGGAAATTTACAACTGGATCGAGGACCATTTTCCGTATTTCAGAAATGTTGCCAAACCCGGATGGAAGGTAGTGTGTAAAACCAGTAGAGTTTCAGTTTACATAAACCTCTCGTGTAAGATTTCTGAGTAATTAAACTTTTTTGTTAGAATTCCATACGTCATAACCTCTCACTACATGACATGTTTGTCCGGGAGACTTCTCCCGATGGCAAGATCTCCTATTGGACGATTCGACCGGAAGCAAACCGCTGTCTTACTTTGGACCAAGTTTACAAGGTGTGTATCCCTTACTGTGCAACTGTGTTCATATGCGATTTTATGCTTCAAATGTGGTCATCTCTTATTTCCTGGCTCGTCCCACAGCCTTTGGTTGACCCAGTGACCCCCACTTGCCCTCAGATCCCACAAGTTGGTTTCAATAAAGTAAGACTCTTTTTCCTTCTAATTCGTCCTCTCATGACAGATCGTCAGGGCGTAAGACAGGGACCAGCCTCTCTACTTCTCCAGGAATCACTTATTTTATTTCAGAGACAGTCAGACAGAAGGAAGAACGTTCAGCTCGAGATCATCGCATGTTTTGTTCTTTTAATCATCTGAGAGTCATCAAAAAGGCAGACAGTATTGCGACTGCAGTTAGATTGAATGCCACACTTTGTGTGAAAGTAAAGAAAGTGTCTTTTTGTTCTCCGTAGCAACAGAAGAGAGGTCCTCCGGAGCTGAAGAAAGCCATACCTGCCACGGGCGGCACGGGTGAGTGTTGGCTGTATGAGAGGGGATGAATGTCTCCGCATGTGTGACGAGTTTGTTTTCTGACAGTCGTTTTATCTCTGCTCGTCCTCAGAGAGGAAGATGAAGCCGCTTCTGCCTCGGACTGACTCGTACCTGGTTCCCATCCAGCTTCCTCTGGGTCAGTCACTCTTCCTGCCCTCCTCCAGTCCTGCGACTCTCGCCACTCCTCCACATGCTCTGAGCTCCTCCACTCCCAGCTCCAGCGGTGCGAGCAAGAGGGTCCGAATTGCCCCTAAGGTACACCCTAAATGTTTAAATGAATGAATCTCACAAAAACTGTCCTAGGTCATATTTCATCAAAAGAAAAAAAAGTTATATTATAGAAAAATTCAACCTATTTTTTCTCAGTGGTATTCTGATTACTTTAATATATGCAGTTTTTTTTTTCCCCAGCAAATTTAAATGCGTACAGCACACATGACTCATTATGTGTCCATACTTTGCTATGAGAAGAGATAAATATTATTATTAAGTTAAAAATAATTTTCCCCATATTTATTTGGTTGCATGTTATTCACTCATTCATTTCACGTGGGGAAATACTACTGAAAATCTAGCCTTAATCAGATTTTAATGGTCATTTACCTGTACTGATCCAAGCTGATCTAGATAGTTGATCAGCTGGCTTTGGGCTTGTAAACCGTTTTAAGAGCAGTCAACAAGGGGTTTGATAGCTCCTCATATAAAGCCTGTTTAGTAAAAAAAAAAAGGGCCATATTTCACATCCGCTATAAAAAAAAGTACCATTAAAAAATGTGTAAAATAGTTTAAATAATAAATTAAACCTATTTGTGATTACCTGTATACAGTCCATTTCTTAGCAGAAATTTTTACAACAGCACAGAAAACACTATCCTAAGTTAGTATTATTTTTGTAAGTACATCTGAATTGAAAACACTGAATTTCAGCCTGCGAGAAAATGAGCTAAAACCAGACTTGAAACTAATTACTTAGTCTTATCCAGGCTGATCGAGCTGGTTGATCAGTTGGATCTTTACCTGGTTTTGGGGGGGGGGGTGTGGGTGAATTAGAGTAAGGTCTGGTTGTTTACGCTTGTTTGTGTTTTGAAAGTCTCACAGATGATGCTGTGTGCGTCCACCTCTCAGGACATTAAGGAGGAGCCTGTGAGCGTGTCTGTGACTCCCGAAGCTCTGCCCTCCAAAACCAGACAGCAAGAAAACAGCAGCTCCCGCCGCAAACAGCGTCTAGTCCTGCCAGCCACCGAGGAACCCGTCCTGCTCTACCCCGACAGCACTCTCTTCGACTCGGGCGTGGTCTCCGACGTCTCCACCTTCCAAGACACTCACGATCCGGAGCCCCAGCCCTCCTGTAAACCCGACCCCGACAGCCCAAACAGAGAATACACTTTTAAAACGCCCATCAAGAGCAGCCACCCTTCCTCGTCCACACCCAGTAAGCTTCCCGCAGTTCTGGAGCCCTGGAGGATCACTCCCGTCAGGAAGGGAGGCGTGCTGGACTTCAGCCCCATCCGTACACCCAGCGGGCCACAGCTCACCCCGCAACGGCACGAACACACGCCTTTCAGCTTCAACAGCACGCCTTTCAAAGAGCTGCCGCTCTTCAGTTCCCCTCGAGAGCTGCTCACCTGCTCCAGACCCTCTCCAGACGCTCCACTGCGACCTCTCCCAGCAGAGCTGCTGCATAGGGCGCCGCAAACCGCTCTCCTTTTTTTTTTTTTTTTTTTTTGACCGAAGGCCTGTCCTAGATACCATGAATGACAGCCTGAGTAAAATCCTAGTGGATATCAGCTTCCCCAACCTGGAAGATGATGATCTCGGCATGGCAAACATCAGCTGGTCCCAATTTATCCCAGAGCTGAAGTGACTCCCATTCCTTTATCCGAGCTACTCACACTTCCTTCACTGCCTTTGATTCTTATTTACTTGCTATTGATGTCTTAAGTATTTTCTTCATTTCTATTGCTATTTCACTGCCTTTTACTGTACGTGTTTGTGTTTTGTATGTGTAGGCATTTATTGCGAGCAAACTGTAGTGACGAATGACTTAATAAGATTAATTGCACAAGTTGTATATATATATATGAGTGCGTGTGTGTGTGTGTGGGGAGAGAAGAGAGAGAGTGTGTATATAAGTGAACATACAGATTTACCATATTAATTAAATTACCTACCAATTTTACAGTATTTCTTTGATTTGGAATGATTTTGAACACCTGGATTCGCCCGAGAACTGGACGGTAAAAATATTTTTAAGGACTTGGGAAAATAAACTCCTCAATAAGGAGTTCACACCAAAAATGAATGACACTTCTGTCATTACGCACCCTCCACTTGTCCAACCTGAGTTTTCTTCTGTTGGACACAAAAGAAGATGCTTTAAAGAATGTTGTTGACCAAACAGTTGACGGTAGCCATTGTACTAGTATTTTTTGGTTACCAACATTCTTTAGAATTTCTTCTTTTATTCTCAACAGAAGTAAGAAATTTACACAGGTTTGGAACAACTTGAGGGCAAGTAAATTATGACAGAATTTAAATTTTTGGGTGGACTGTCCCTTTAATGGTGGTTTGCTAATTGCAGATGGGCATGTAAGTGTTGCACTGTACTAGAATTTGCCAGTCATTCATCTGGAGCGGTTTATAACATCCATAATGTGTTTTCATGGTTACAAGCATGTCAGAATAGTGACTCATCTCTGCTGCTGCTGCTTTTCTGCATTCATTTGTTTTTGCAATTAAGAACGATTTAAGACTGTGTTCTGAATGTTGGATATGACCAAGATGAGAGTTTAAAGAGCTTTTAATGTTGATTTGCATATGTAGAGTAACTAGTGAGTATGCGCAGAGTTCATATATACTTAGAAGACTACCATCAAAATGTAGCTGTGTTAATTCATGATACATTGTATTGCATTATTCCAATGTAAAAACAGCAAGATGTCATAAAAATATACAAAAACTAAACGGTTGACAGATTTTTGGTGTTAAGATGTTTCACGAGCATTAGAAATTAAGTACTATTTACTAATAATAGTACATTGATGAACAGACATTTGATACTTGGTTTCTGTAAGAATTATGTCATGATGTAATAATCAACTATAACAATTCTCAACAGCAAATATTTTGGTGATACAAACAAATGTCCCATTCAGACCCTTTGCCATTGAAAGAACCGTTTTGTACTATTTTTTGAAGACTTAAAATATAAAAGTTATCTACTTGGCATTTTACTTATGTAACAGGCTTTAACCAGAAACACCCATTGTAATTTCCAACAAAGCATACAATTTGGTTTCTCTTCCTACTGTACTTTCGTTTTGAGAATAAAGGGATACTTTATACAAACACATTTGTGAATTATTACGAAATGGTCCTTAAAGGGATAGTTGACCAAATGAAGCAATCGTATCTCTTCACATTAAGACTTGCATTACACTGCTTCATTTTAGGACAAAGCTTTGGTTACATTAATGTTCAATGGAGGAACAGAAACATCTCAGATCTCATGAAAAGTATCTTCGTTTATGTTTTGAAGATTAACCGAAGTCTAATGGACTTTTGGAATGACATGAAAGTGAGTAATTATCATAAGGGGAGTCTGACAGAATTTTCATTTTTGAGTGAAATATCCCTTTAACCCAACAGCATGACTTGCCAGGACATAGTCCTGTCTTTGATTTGAATATAAACTAGATGAAAATATAAGTGATGCTTGCACTAATGGATAGGGTGCAAGGATGTTGCTATGCGGATGCTAGGGTGGTTAGGGCTAATAGTAATAGCAAACACCACTAAAATGAACTTTGATGCCCTTTGCAACACTCAGGTCTGTAGTTTGGTGAAGCTCCATCAGTACGTCTGAACTTCCTGCTGAGTCACTTCCAGGAATATCTGCAGATGTAGGCTTAAATAATCTGCACAAGAGGAAATAGGGGTCAATCATTGGCTCTTTTCTGACCTTTGAGTAGAGCCATATTTACGGTATGTTTCTATTGGAATGAAAACGAGGCTTTGAGGAATAGAAATGCAGTGCGTTCAGTGGATTGTATGTTGTTAAACAACATACCGATTTTTCAGCTGACGAAACGTCTTCCCGAAAAAGACTAAGTAGACAAAAACTCAAAATGGTTTTGAAACTTTATACAGTGAGTGCCATTGTAAAGATTCCTCACAGCCTTGTTTCATCAGTGTTAAATTTAATATGGCGTGTAATCGGACTCTAAGATCTATAGAAATGAATGTTTAGCAAATGTGTAGTTAACTTTTTTTTTTTGCCTATTGTTTACCATTTGTATCACTAAAGTTTTACTACAAATGCCATTGTTAAACTATGGTTAGTGTAGCAAATGCATGCTATTTTGTAGTTACCATGGTTTAACTGGAGTAACCATGTTTTTTTTGTAGTAAAACCATGGTTAATTTTTGTAAGAGTAATAAATGTATTTTGCATTAACGTTACTCACTGAAGGCTTTTTTCCAGCGTTCGGGTATGTATGACTTCTTGACTGTCAGGTAATACACAGGTACTCCTGATAATGTGAGGGCACAGCTGCCGCCTGTATTCCAGGGGTCCGAATACAAGGACAGGCCCACGATGAAGAAACACACTATGGTAAAGATCACCACAACTGCCAGAGGGACCTGAACACAGTCAACACAATGTTTAATTAATACAGTGACAAATTCCTATTAATAAATCAGTAATGAGCCATTTAAATGGACCTTGAATGGTCTGGGATGATCTGGAAATCTGTAGCGGTGGATGATCATTCCTAATGTGGCCAAGGCTATGAAAAGCCAACGCGAGAAGGATGCAAAGTTGATCAGTTGAAAGATCTCTCCTCTCACCATCATGATGATCACCACAGGATACTGCAAACATCAGAAGAAACGTAAACAGGCATTAAGGAACTGGGAGAAAAGGATGAATGGATGTGATTGTACCAAACATAGCACAGCTGGCAGTGGTGTTTGTCTGCGAATATGGATCATGGAGAAGATAGCTGGTAAGTGACCCTCTCTGGCTCCTACAAACAACATCCTGCAGAAAGACAGTTATAAAATCTTAAAGGAATAGTAGTCCCAAAAATGAAAATTTGCTGAAACATTACCCTCAGGGCCTCAATGCCTCCGAGATGTAGATGAGGCTTGTTTCTTCAATGGCGGCACATTTAGTGATGTAAATTTAGCTTACATCACTTGCTCACCAGTGGATCCTCTGCAGTGAAGGGGTGCCGTCAGAATGAGAGCCCAAACTGCTATATAAAAACATCACAAGTATCCACAAGTAATCCACACCACTCCAGTCCTCAATTAACATCATGTGAAGAAGTGAAAACCTGTGTTTGTAAAAAAAAACAAATCCATAATTAAGGTGTTTTAACTTTAAATCACTGCATGGTGATAGTCCTAATAGCGCTTCCTCCAGTGAAAAAGCCCATCCCCTGTTGCCCTCTCCCATCAAAATCCACCAACATATTTGTTAAAACTGTTTTCGGACTGTTTTTGCTTGTAAATGGGTTGAATATTTGCATATTATCTCCTCCTGAAGCACTGACGAGACAGCTTTTTTACTAGAAAGCAATCGAAGATCCTATTGTCCCACACGCATGGTTTGAAATGAAAACGCTAATGATGAATTAGTTTCTTACAACCACAGCTGTCACTTACAAATTGTAACTGATAGACTGAGTCTGTAGATTCTTGTGGATTATTGGATGTTTTTTATCAGCGTTTTGGACATCTCATTCTGAGGCACCCATATCACTGCAGAATGACCAATGGTGTGCAATGAGTCGAAACAAGCTCGTTTACATCTTGGATGGCCTGAGTGAGTAAATTTTTAGCAAATGTCCATTTCTGAGTGTACCATTCTTTTAAATTTTAACTGGTCAAAGTTAAAGACTACTACAAATATAAAACATACTTTTAGATGCAAAACATCTTTTGCCTTTGCATTTCTGAGATCCTTACCTGGGTGAACTAAAAAATCCTCCATTAAGTGTTCCAAGGCAGGAAAGAGCGACTAATACTGGGATTGCTGGAGCTACACCCTGCAGAGCCCGACTTGCAAATGTCTGCGGTACATTAAGGAGAGCACAGCCTTGACATTTACTCTCCAAACTAAAGCCTGTAATAATATCTCCAAAGACCACTACTAACCACTGCCACGGCATCTGACATCAGTAACTCATTCGCGGTCATAATGGTGTAGTAAGCCACATTGATCAGCACGTAAAACACGGTAACAGTCACCATAGAGAAAACGATGGCCAGTGGGATGGTTCTAATAGGGATATATGAGAAATTGATCTAAGAGCTTTTATATATTAATAATAATTGGGGAGGAAAAAAACTATTTGGCAATGCAAGAACTTCTGAATACCTGTTTGGATTAATTACCTCTTCAGTTATGAAATTTAAATAAAACCTGTAAGCAAAAAGAAACACTTTTACATTATTTTGGAAATCCCTTCCTTTAGATTTTTATATGTTTGACACTGCTGCTAATACCCACCATCCACCATATGCATAAAGACCTGAATAAAAGGCCAGCGGCAGTTTGGTCAGAGATAAAGAATCTGAGTCAAAGGCATTCCGGAAATTTTCAGTTTTCCCTGAAATAGAAACATTTTAAATATCAAGTCGATTTGCTGCCTCTCGTCTTATAATGTATTCAGGTCCATTTTTGACATATAAAAAATTCATACATTCATAAAAAATGTATATGAAGCAACCTTTGAATGAGCCCAAACTATGCAAAATGAATAGGAAATGTTTATTTTTAATAAAAAAAAAAAAAAAACAAGTTTAAGAGATAATAAAATTATACTTTGATTCAGTTCTTTTTGACCAGAGTTTAAAACTGAGGCTTTAAATTATGTTTTTCAAAAAAACACAACAACAACTTAGCCCCTTTGAATTTCTCACACGGTTATGAAAGAAAGGAATATATGTTTTGTTTTTGAAAACATTCCCGAGTACTCCTAATGATACTAGCATTGCAGCAGATAAAACCCATGTGTCTCTACCAGTGACCCGAGCCATGTGCGCGGATGATGATCAGAATCAGAGCAGCATCTTAATGAAGGTCCAGCACGACCTTGTACGAGCTGCCAACGCACACTCCAGGGCGTTCAACATGCCGCCACAACGCTAGCAGAACTTTTATGGTTTTACAACAGCATTTTTATTTTTTGACAGATTCGATGTTTAGACGACAGTATCAATAAGTCACGTCACCACTGACTCCCAGCATGGCTGACGATTTTTGACCAAGAGCTGTTGGAGCGACACCGGCATGAATAACGGCTCCACTACAGACTGGCCAAAAGCCAGAGAACACGTAGTGGCCACTGCGGGTCGGAAGTGACTTATTGGACTCACTCCGTTCGTAAACCCAGCAAAATACCAACCTAGCAGCACACTCACCTGATGAAATGAACTCAATCCACGTTTGCAGAGGCGGCAGGGGCCCCCAGGGTCTCCAACAGGTAAGTTGTATGACGCACCTGATTTCTAAGCTCGTGCGCAGCTCAGCTAACATAAAGCACCTGGGAGACATGCTATATGTCAAAAAATGATTTAACTTGGATTAAAGTTATGTTGAACACAAGAAGATATTTTGAAGAATGAGGTTGATGTACCCATTGACTTCGATACTATATACATGGAATGGCTACTGTCGCTGTTTGGTTACTATATCATTTGCAAAATATCAACATCATTAATGAAACCTGTTTGTTTGTTTGTTCGTTCGTTCGTTTTGTAGACTATAAAGTTTATTAAAACTCTTTTAGGGATGGTAAAACAGTCAGTCTGCAAACTGTAAATGCACAAATGTTTTGTGTCAATGTTATAGTTATGCAAGAGAAATCCATCAAGACGTTTTTAACTCAAATACCATAATAGTCCATAATAACTCTTCCTCCAGTGAAAAAGTGTTCTGGTGTGAATCAGGAGAGAAATCTGCACAGATCAAGCAGCGTTTAAACAGCTCTAAACATATGTGGCTGGATTCTGATGTGAGATGCACTTTTTCACTGGAGGAAGCGTTATTATGGATTATGGACTTTATACATCATGGTAGTATTGTTGGACTTCCTTTATTTGTGTGAATTGGGGTTTAAATTCAGCTGCATTTTTATAATGCTGTTTATCTCTGTCTGTGAGCTGAATGTCTGATCATTACAGCATTACAGCTTGACTCGATTCTGTCATTAAGATGCACCTTTCATTCAGAGGACAGTTCGTTTTTCCATAAATAAGAAAAATAAACTGTTTTTGTCCAATATTCTCTCTTGCCTGGTGAATAACATGATATTTGATAATTTTGACTTGAAGGTTGTTACTGCTGTGTATGCCAGACTTCGTCCAGGAGCCCCGCAGGCCACGTGACATGCAGTTGAGAGATTCTACATCAGGTGCTTGATCCTAATGAGACAGGAATATGGCAGACATTGGGTGTCTACAGATATGATATTATTTAAGACCTTTTTAATACCACCTTACAAGAAATTTAAGACCAAACATGCGATTGGAAACACACACATTTACATATATATACACACACACAAAACACAAAAAGTAATCACAAAATATCATTACTGTCACAAATGCTATTTATTATTGCAATATACAGTGAGCTTTCATATCTGCATACAAGATCCAAGAAATCAAAATTGACAGCTGCCACATAGCTAGAGAAATACTGTTCTTTTGAAGGAGAAAATTAATAGAAAAATAGTGAATGAAAACAAAATACAACAATTTCAACTGCTGTTAAACTGCAAAGAAGCCACTGTACCACATTAATTACTATCATCAACAAGCTCAGAATAACAGGTTGATTTCTGTTCTGGCTTGTAGTCAAGTCAAGTCACCTTTATTTAAATAACACTTAATACAATACAGATTGTGTCAAAGCAACTGAACAGCATTAATTAGGAAAATAGTGTGTCAATGCAAAGTGACAAAAGTAAACACTCATTTTTCAGTTAAAGACAGTTCATTGTTGAATTCAGTGATGTTATCATCCAGCTCAGTTCAGTTTAAATAGTATCTTTGCAATCAAGTCAACGATATCGCTGGAAATGAAGTGTCCCCAACTAAGCAAGCCAGAGGCGACAGCGGCAAGGAACCAAAACTCCATCGTGACAGAAATGGAGAAACCTTGGAAAACCGGCGCAGTCCAGGCCAGGTCTCCTGACCAGACGAAACCAGCGTTCAGTTCCAGCTGCACCACGTTCCCAATTGTGCAAGGACTCATGCTGTTCTTGTTCCTTGTCCTTGGTGTTCGTCTGAGACAGGTCTTAACATGTGTCCTGTCTCTGGGGCTATCTAGTTGTCCTGGTCCCGCTGTCTTTCGGGCTGTAGAGTCCTTTCTAGGTGCTGATCACATCTGGTCTGAATACGTACTGATTCCGGGTGGGTGATTGCAGTGACCATCTGATCTGGATACAGCCTGGATCTGGTGGCTACGGTGACCTCGTAATACGAGAAACAGACTAAGATTAGCGTAGATGCCATTCTTCTAACAAAGTAGTAAGTACATCGGGTGTTATGGGAAGTGATCCCGGTTCCGGTTGTCCTAATTAATGCAGCCTAAAAATCCTTTTAACGGATTTGAATATTAGAAGTGTGTTAGTGTGTTATGTGTAAGCCATGTTAAAGAGATGGGTCTTTAATCTAGATTTAAACTGCAAGAGTGTGTCTGCCGCCCGAACAATGTTAGGTAGGTTATTCCAGAGTTTGGGCGCTAAATAGGAAAAGGATCTGCCGCCCGCAGTTGATTTTGTTATTCTAGGTATTATCAAATTGCCAGTGTTTTGAGAATGCAGCGGACGTGGAGGATTATAATGTAACAAGAGTTTGTTCAAATACGGAGGTGCTAAACCATTCAGGAATTTATAATTAATAAGCAAGATTTTAAAATCTATAGGAGGTTTAACAGGTAGCCAGTGCAGTGTTGACAGAACCGGGCTAAAATGGTCATACTTCCTGGTTCTAGTAGAACTCAGCTCTGACAGTTTGATAAGGATAAGAACTCTAGTTGCTGCATTTTGGACCAGCTGGAGTTTTGTTTATTAAGCGTGCTAACAACCACCCCAATCAGCATTACACTAATCTAACCTTGAGGTCAAAACGCATGGATAGCATTTCTGCCTTTGACATTGAGAGCATAGGTCGTAATTAAGATATATTTTTGAGATGGAAAAATGCAGTTTTACAAATGCTAGAAAAATGGCTTTCAAATGAAAGATTGCACATCAAATAGCACACCTAGGTTCCCACCTAATGACGAGTAATTTGACTGTCGGGTCTCCGGGTAAGGGGTAATGAGCGAGGACTCTATTGCAGAGAAGGGTCATTTAT
The DNA here is from genome assembly GCA_018155175.1 of Sinocyclocheilus anophthalmus. Classification (NCBI taxonomy): domain Eukaryota; kingdom Metazoa; phylum Chordata; class Actinopteri; order Cypriniformes; family Cyprinidae; genus Sinocyclocheilus; species Sinocyclocheilus anophthalmus. Next base: position 29,671 of record JADLZN010011255.1, read on the forward strand.
TTGGTAATAAAATCGAACAAAACGGTAAGCACACTACCACGTGGGGGGAAAACAGTCTGCAAGGCAAGGCAAGCAAGTCCAGTCAGCAGGCTCCTGGACACATCAGGGATAGACTATGACGCACTCACGCACAGACTGCAAACACACAAGTAGACTAAATGGGGAGCAATAGGAGGGTAACGGGGAGCACTTTGGGCCAATTAACTAGTAAACAGTAACAGATGGGAGTGGTCAAGACACTTGACATGCACATGGAACACCGAATCAAAGGACAAAAGACATGTGCTCACACAAACCAAAACACAGCCACTGGCCAGAAACAAATACAAGCCTGTGCTCTACCAACACACGAACACGCCAGGCTAATGAGAAAACTCATAACCGCGTGTTTCACAAAAGACACAGAACAGCACAACGGCTTACCACAAACCGCGTTGCTTCACAACAACACAACACACTTTGAACCGAAAATCGCACGGCGGGCAAACTAGAGACACGCACGCTCCCACCACAACAGAACTGGAGCCGAGTGTCCGGACCTCCGACAACGCAACCACACTCCAGACCATGATTGCCTGGAATCCTGAACACCACGCGCCACCTGAAAGCAGCTACACTCAGACGAGAGCGCCCTCTCTCTCACCATCGAATCCTCAACGCTCACTGAAAACAATGACATTACGCCGATGTTGTCATGGGCTCTGTCACAATAAACATGAATGACACTAGACCGAGTGCAGAACCCTGACCACTAGCCACCCCCTCAAAAGGTACTCCACCTGGCGTCCTAACAGACACAACAAAACAGCAGGACATGACAGAACCACTACACACAGACCGCTACATCACAGGCAACACAAGACCTGAAAACTCTAAACCTGGGACAAAGCTGGGAGTGAGGAGGGAGGACCAAGCCAGTGCAGCGTACAACCCTACGTCATTACCAGGTCACCAGGGAGGGGCGGGAGGTTTGAGCCATGGAGGCTCATGCAGACCCAGGTCATCTGGGGTAGCCAGTGCGGGACCGGAGGACAGACCAGGAGGCCCGGCCTAACAAGACCGGACCAGGTAGAGGTTGGTAGGGTTTAGCCAGGGAAGGCTTCGGCAGAGCCATGATCCCGGAAGCCGGCTGGACCGGGTGAACGACCGGAGGCTCCGGCCTACAATAACCCCAGTCCCAAGGGTGGGGGACGGGGTCAACGCCGGAGGGAGCTTGGGCGGGCCGGCAGGGCAAGGAGCCTGGGCTTTCCTTCATTTCTAAGTATCCTGGCGGGGCCGGCAGGGCAGGACCTGGGCGTGGGTCCTCTCGCAGGGCAATGATCCGGGCGGGCCGCAGGCAAGGAGCTTTGCGGCCTGGCATGGCAAGGATCTTTGGGCGGGGGGGGGGGGCCCCGCATGGCACGGTCCCGTGCGGGGCCCGGCAGGGCAAGGAGCCCGGGAGGGTCTGGGACGGCCTCCAGGCCAGCAACAGCGGGCTCCTGGATGGCCTCCAGGCCATGTGGGGTGGAGGAAGCCCTTCTCCTCCTCCTCCGTCTCCGAGAACGGTACACTGCCACTTCATCGGCCACCTCTTGGGGCGCCGCCGCCTCCTCGGCCGTCACTGGGACCACTGCAGCCTCTCTGGCCATCACTGGGGGTGCTGCAGCTTTTTCGGCCGCCTCCGGGGCCGCTGCAGCCTCATCAGCCACCCTCGGGGCACTGCGGCCTCCTCGGCCGCCACACAGGGAGCTGCAGCCTCATCGGTCACCTCTAGGGGCACAGCAGCCTCTCCAGCTGCCCCTAGGGGTGTAGGCAATAACCCTCCTCCTACCCCTCCTCCGTTTACGAGACCGAGCTGCTGCAGCCTCTTCGGCCACCTCTGGGGCGCTGCAGATTCCTCGGCAGTTGCTGGGGGCGTTGCAGCCTCTTCGGCCGTCTCTGGGGGCACTACAGCCAGAGGATTCCCCTGTCGGGCTAAGAATTCGATGAACCCCTCAAACGACAGGTGGTCAAACCCTCTCATCATCCACCACCGATTTATGGGCTTCATACCGGGGCGTCACGCCGAGAGGGTCCCTTGATTGCCGCAGCGTTAAACCCAACCCCTCTGCCGCCCTGCTGACTCCGAGGGCACACTTCCTCACGTCACCCCGTTGACGGAGGGAGCTCAAGGTCCTTAATTGGAGCATTCGCTGGTATTGGGGGCTGGAGTAGAGTGGAAGGCTGGTGGATGGCGCAAAACCTTTCTTTCTTCCGCTAGTTCCTTCATCTTGGTCAGTTCGTATGTCAGGTCTCCGGGTTAGCGGGATCGAGCGAGGACTCAGTATTGCAGAGAAGGGTTTTATTGGTTAAATAAAATAACCAAACGGGAACACAAACCGACCCGCCCGTGGGGGAAAACCATGCTGCAGTCAAGCATGGCAAGGCAAGGCAGGATCTGGACACAGCCAGGGATAGACGATGACGAACTGACACACGACTGCAAACACAAGGAGAAATATAGATCAAATGATGAGGGTTCCGAGAAGAGCACATGTGGGGCAATTAACTAATAACAGGTAACACATGGGAAGGGTCAAGACTATGGACATACACATGGCACACCGAATCAAATGACAAACCATGTGCCTCATCCAAAACCACCCAAGCACATGGCCCTCAAAACAAATCACAGCCATGTGCTAGACAAAGACACGACCGCAGCTAATGAGAAACTCATACCGCGGTTCACCCAGACAACACGAAAAGCCGCGGCTGAACACAAACGCGTTGCTTCACAACACAACAACACGTGGACAGAAGACGCCGGCGTTCGAACTCGCGACGCACTCTCCCACACCTAACGAACATGAGCGCGAGTGTCCGACCCCTACACGAGACCGAAACTCAAGACATGAGGCCGGAATCTGAACACACGCTCCAACTGACCAGTACAACGCAGACGAGATCGCCTGCTCGGCACCCTCTAAGCCGCACTCTCACATGAAACAATGACTGACGCGAGTGTCAGGCTCTGTCACAAAACCATGAATTAACTAGACCAAAGTGACAGAAACGACCTTGACAGAGCAGCCATCAAGTGTTACAGTGTTCTAGGTTATTACATGCAGTGTTTTTAGGTCCTATAATTAACACCTGTTTTTTCAGAATTTAGCAGTAAGAAATTACTCATCATGCAGTTTTTTATATCGACTATGCATTCTTTTAGTTTTTCAAATTGGTATGTTTCGCCCGGGCTGCGAAGAAATATAGAGCTGAGTATCATAAGCATAACAGTGAAAGCTAACACAATGTTTCCTGATTATTTCTCCCAAGGGTAACATGTAAAGCATAAAAAGTAACGTTCCTAGTACTGAGCCTTGAGGTACTCTATAATGCACTTGTGATCGATATGATACCTTTTTATTCACTGCTACGAATTGATGGCGGTCCGATAAGTATGATTTGAACCATACTAATGCACTTCCATTAATGCAAACAAAGACTTCTAGTCTATTCAAAAGAATGTTGTAGTCAATAGTGTCGAACGCAGCACTAAAGATCCAATAGCACTAATAGAGAGATACAACCACAATCAGATGATAAGAGCAGGTAATTTGTAACTCTGATGAGAGCAGTCCAAGTACTATGATACGGTCTAAATCTTGACTGGATATCCTCACAGATACCATTTTTCTCTATGAAGGAATATAATTGTGAGGATACTACCTTATCTAGTATCTTGGACAGAAAAGGGAGATTCGAGATCGGTCCGTAATTAAGTAGTTATTTGGGGTCAAGTTGTGGTTTTTTGATGAAAAGGCTTAATACCAGCCATGTTTGAAGGTTTTGGGCATATCCTAATGACATGAGGAATGAATAATGGCCAGAAGCGGTCTATGACTCTGAAGCACTGTTGGAGCTTGATGGAAATAGGGGCTAACATCCAGTTGGGGTTAATGATTTAACATGTTTATACAATTTCTTCCTCTCAAGCTGGTACTGAGCACTGCATGTAAATATTTTTCACTCGCTCATAGTACGATCTTAGAAGCTAAGTAGTTCATCTCCAGCTTCACTCTATCTACTGCTCTGTCTGGTGGAATGTCCACACCTGTGGATGGCTTTATTTTTCGTTAGTTTAGATCACGTGTGGAATGTAGATTAGAGCCCTGGGGCTTTGTTACTTGTGTTCGTCTAAACACGAATCCTCGACGATATCTTCCTAAAGTAATTCAGACCTGAGCTAGTTGGTAATATGGCTGTTCATCTGGTACGGTAGTGACTTACGCGCCGCCAGCATACACTCTCCTCACTGTCTGGTGCGTTCTTTTACCTTTTACCTCGCGCGATGCGCATCCATTTTCCCGCTGGCTCTCTTTAAGGGGCGAGTGTGGTCCATTATACGCTACGGGTCAGACTGTTTTTCCTATTCTTCCTCTAAGTGTCAGGAATACTGTATCGAAAAGGCGAGAAATACGTGTCCATATTCTCTTTTGATTCTTCCTCATCAAGGTGGAGTCTGAGGGTCTTTGGGAATGCTAAGGAATTGAGATAAATCAGGAAGATACTTACAACGCAGTCTTTTGTGGTAGAAGTGATGGTTCTACCATACTTGTAACAAGGATTAGATTTTACAGTTTTAGCTATATGAAGTTGCACAAGAATATGTCGGAGATATCTCGCTTTGGGATGATAATCAACACAATCAACATCAAATGCCTGACAGTATTAAATCCCCAGACTATGTCTTTCCAGACACATGAGTTAGCTCTCCCTGACACTTCTGTCTGTCTAATACCCAAGTTCCAGATGTCTATATGCCTTGCTCTCAACCTGCACCTTTCTTCCATTATTCAATGCCGGATAGTAAATCACACAATTAAAACTTGATCTGCCGCCCGCCAACTCGATCCAAAAAATGGTCATTTCGCAATGGTTCTTTAATTAAAGTCGGTAGTGTGCCCTGGTTCCCTTTATACAGTAGCCGGGACAACGCACAGTGGGAGTTATCAGTACCCACTCTTGTTTTCTCTGATAATGTTTATATGACCTACTTACGTGGCACACGAGGTTCTTGAAGCCCGCCGCGGAAAAGCTTCGGAATACATTGTTAACAATTGAAGCAACAACTCCCCTGGACCTTTTCGGGCGTCCTCCTTTGTTGTGTCCTCCGCTTCATCTTTATACAGTCCATCTTTTGATAGACATCGTTACAAAATGTCAGGTAATAGCAGTTTTAGCCCGGTTTCTCCTCTGTCGCCAACAGAGCCCATCAGTTTGGAGCAGTAACATATCATGTACAAAATGGCTTTCGGAAAGGACCCCTAGGTCGCGCGATTTCCCTCCAAGAAGCCAGCGTGACGCACCTTCTGTTTTCCGTCCATGTATACATCAGTCTGCTTTTGCGAGTTGTGGTGAACACTCACTTAAAGGTTGTGACCGCGCGACTGTGTGGGGAAGTTTTGGTATCTGTTGTTTAGTTCGGAACAACACGTCTCGAGGTGTGTTTATAGATGAAAAGGCGCTATGTGCTGAGATTACTGAGGTGCTGTGACGTGAGGCGCTTCGAAGGTTGGGCTTTACCGCCCAGTCCCTGTCTGCGGCCTGACCTGGCCCCCCCAGTCGTCAAGTACAAACTCGTATTACTAGCTTGTATAATACAAGTATTACTAGCTTACTATAATAGCTTGTATTACTATTATGTCTACCTTATATAAATATTTGACTCATAACAATGTGAATGAACAATTTTCATTTGAAATGAGAAATGTGCAACAGACCTTTTCATTGAGAAGGTAGAGAGGATATAGAAAATGGTTAACTGGATATTACACCATATGACATTATGGCATATGCCTGAGTTCTACGGATTTAACTCTAACTCAGTCTCAACCTCTTTTAGTTCTGCAACCTTTTCTTTGTATCGCTTCCTCAGAATATTAGACTTGGTGATTAGCTGATTTACCCTTAGCTTGCTCTGCCAGTTTGTCTGCTTCTTTTTCAAGGCTGTTTGCCACCTCAGCTACTACCATCTTCCTCTTTTTGAGCTGCTCAATGTGGTCCTCTGCAGCTTTTCTCTTTGTGCATTGCTCTCCTGCTTTCTCTGTTCCTGGTCCAGGTGTAGCTGATACGGAGATCTTGCAGAAGCTGCAGCTGCCAGGATCTGCTTCATCAGAGGAACTTTTAGAACCCCCTCCCTCCCCCCCAGACAGAAACATAGTCACATCATCATCTGAGCAACAACGGTGTCCTCCCGCATGTTATCGGCTTCTACCTCCTTGTTAATAGAAAAGCCCCTCTCCACTGTTGCTTGGTACATCACGATCATTGGCCATACTGCAATAGCCCTATCGATGACTGGTAGGTTTTCTATCCAGCGATGCCCACAGAATGGCAAGGGAAACACGGAAGTTTTGGTCAAAGTTCAGAAATCCTCTCTTCTAGCAGGGCTATTATGGAAGATTGTATGTAGTGCCCTGAGTACCTTCTCCATTTGCCAGATACTGAAACCACTTTTGATGGCAGTATGGAGTGTGTGGAGCCCACAGCTCCCGACCACAGTCAGCTGGGCACCTCCAAACGCCTATGGAGACAGAAATCATGTTTCTCTGGTCAAGTTGCTGCACACACTTCTGGGAATAAAAAAGGTAACATTAAACAAACAACAGTCAACACATTTAATCTCTGACACTGTTATATCTGTCTGTATACTTTATTAAGATACTTTGGCAGGTGTAAAACACCAAGCTTTATTCTAAAATGTATTACAGTAAATTCATCTCAGCTGGTAAGATTATTAACATTTACTGCCCTTTACTGTTGTTATTCACTTGGCAAATCAGTAAGACGGGAAAGTAACAGTGTTGAAAATTTTGTACAGCATTTAAATATATAGTTAAGCTATATACTTAAAACATACACAATTATAGACTATATACAATTATATATAACTTATATATTATATAAATTACAATTCAGCTATATGCTTGTTAACCTAAAGTTGTAAAAACACTGTGTCATACTGTGGGCCTTACGTTAGCCTACATTTTCTACATGGTACACTCTAATAGGTAAATTGATTAATACACAGATTAAAAGAAAACTTACTTTGAAATGCTTAAGTAGATCTTGTGCAGTTGCATGCCCCATAAACTGAGATCCAAAGAACCTTGACTGAACACGTTCCTTTAACCAATACCACACATGAAGGTCCAGTTGCTTGCTTTTAGTTGTCTGGTTCAGGGTCTCATCAAACATGATCACAAAAGCACCACATTTGTTGACCTCGGCTATTAGTTCTTTTTTTATATATGGCGCCAGTCCAAACTTAGCTATATATCTGCTTTTATCTTTTCCACACGTAAATGTCTGAAAAAGCCCAGAGTTGGGAACATAGCTTTGAAGACCTCCTCAATCCCATCATTTGACCTGAATGAGTGATGGCTTGTTACCGTTCTCAGCGCCCAAATCACCTCAGCTCGTAGTGCTGGCGTTGAGCCAAAAACTGTACGGATGTCAGATGATGGCATTGTAGGGTGTGGATTTCCAACATCTCGTGACATCTTTGCTCGTGGTAAGAGTGGAACAGAAACCTTCAATTGCACTCTGCTTCTCACAGGCACTAGCATACTCCCTATGCTTCCCGCTCTGCATGTGCGATTCCACCGCTTTGATGCCCATTGTACCCAGTTTAAAACATTTTCTACAAATGGCGCAGTTTGCCTCGTAGACATTTCCCGGCACCGGCCTCAACCACCAAGATAATTCATCTTTCTCGAGCCATTTATCATTAAATTTGCACTTACCCATTACAGCTACGGTACCTGCTACCTCAATTCTCTCTGATGACGCAACGCAATAACTACCGCGAAAAAAAAAAATCTTCTGTCCAGTCAATGATCAGTCATTGAGTCCTTCAGACTGGAGAAATTTTTGCGGTAATGTGACGAAATACATAGATAAGATCCCTGAAGTTGCAAAGACTAAAGTCTCAAATCCAAAAGAGATATTCTTTATAAATTTAAGACTCTGCCACGCCCCCCAAAACGGCTCGTTTTAATACGCCCCCACATATCTACCTCACTGTGAGGAAATATTTGCATAATGGCTCCAAATGTGCACGCAAAGAAAGAAGGCGTGGTTTCAGTAACCGCAGTTAGTGTTGAAGCAGCATGTCAGGGAGAATTTGTGTGTTTCTAGGCGAAAGCAAAAGTTCTTTATTTGGCCTTCCGAAAGTAGATTGATTTGGGAATCTTTAAGATTACTTACAATAGAACAGCATTGCATTTTATGGACGACCGTTTCGTGAACCTAGGAGAGGAGGTAATTCTGACTTTGCTATGACAATCTGGTGCTTCTGAATCAGCTACTGTTTGTTATTAGTTTAAGTATTTGCTATTGACCTTCAAATGCAGAGTTTTGCGCATTGTGCGTGCGTGCGCGCGTGTGTGTGACAGAGAATGAGACAGTCCAATCACCTTGGAGTGCAGCCCGTCTTCACCGTGGCTTGTGTCTGCAACCTCCAGCTTCATCACTGTTCTGTCACGCGACTCCTGGTTTCCCCTTTCGGCTCGTACTTTACTTTAGTTGAAAGCTGAAGCTGGCGATTATGGTAAGTGGCGTTACATTTCCGATGTGTGCTTGTGGTGTTCGGCCAATCAGCAAGACTGCTCTCGGGTAAAGGAGGGGGCTTTGTTGAAAACGAGGTGTTTGAGAGAGGTGGGGGATAGAATACCTACAATAATGTACAGTATTTGAAAAATAGTGTTTTTTTTTTTTTAACATTAAAGCATGTCAACGTATTCTGTTACGCCAAATACACAAAATGATGATCTTTAAAAGCATCATATGACCCCCTTTAAGACATTTTCATACTTTTTAAAGGCCTTTTATTAGGAAAAATATATTTAAGACTTTAAGGACCCGCGGCCACCCTGCAGACAGCAGGAGGGTTCAGAAAACCAGTTTGAAAATGCATTTTTTTGTTGCGTAGAAATTACACTTTACCTTAAAGAGTAAGTTCCTCAACAATGTCCATTAACAGTTGGGATTGAAGTGATCACCACTAGGCGCTATTTACAGATTTGCACAAAACTTTTGGCGATATTTTATAAATGTCAATAAAAAAAAAACTATTGGGAAATTACGGCATTTCCATTAACCAATGTTATGAGACTAAAACGTAACCTTTTGCCTCTCGCGATAAGTCATGGCAATGTACAGCGCTTTTCACAATACAAATCATTGCAAAGTAACTTTACAGCAAATTAAGTTTCTACAATATTAAGTGGTAGCTTATCATTGGTGACTGTCAGTTTATGTACATATGGCTGAAATGTACGGAAAAATAAATTTAAGACGTAATTAAACAGACGATGAACAATATTAACAGTAGTTATTATATGATGCAATCAAACTTTTAGCAAAATTTGTTAGTTCTGTATGTTGTTTCATGGTTGGTATCATCTGAGGTCCTCTGAGGGTTTGCATCATCTCTTCTCAGGTGTTCTGGATCCATACTGAAGCTTGTGTAAATCCTAGTTACCACGGGATGTTCATCCCGTGGCAAAAGACAGAGAAACAAATAAAAACATAATTAGCGTAGCTGCTGTTCCAAACAAGCAAAATGGATTTGTTTAACCCAAGCTAAAGAATAATAATGTCCATTTGATCATATATAATTGCAGTACAAGATTATGAGATGCGTTAGTTGAATGCTTGGCCAAAGAGATGTGTCTTTAATATAGATTTAAATAGAGAGAGTGTGTCTGAACCCCGAACTTTATAAGGAAGGCTATTCCAGAGTTTGGAAAATGCGAAAAAGTTCTACCTCCTTTAGCGGACTTTGCTATCCTAGGTACTACCAAGAATCCAGAGTTTTGCGACCTTAGGAAGCATGATGGATTGTAGCGTGGTAGAAAACTAGTTAGGTACGCAGGAGCTAACCCATAAAAGGCCTTATAGGCAAGTAATAATATTTTGTAACTGATATGTAACTTAATATGTAGCCAGTGCAGAGACTGTAAAATTTGGGTAATAAGATCATATTTTCTTGACCTGGTAAGACTCTAGCCGCTGCATTGTGGAGTACCCATTTTTGAGATGCAGCACAACCAGCTATCCGTGCACTACAATAGTCCCCGGTCTAGCGGTCAGTGAATGCATGAACTAGCTTTTTTGCATCAGAAACAGGTATCATGTTTCGTAGCTTGTCAATGTTTCTAAGATGGAAGAATGCTCTTTTTGTAACATGGGAAATATGATTTTTAAAAGACAAGTTGCTATCTAATATAACTCCCAGATTTTTGATTGTAGAGGAAGTAACAGTATATCCGTCTTTTTGCAAATTGTAATCCAAGAGATTCTGTCTTTTGGTTCAATAAGTAATATTTCTTTCTTATCCGAATTTAATAGGAGAAAAAATATTGGTCATCCAATCTTTTACATTTTTTAACACACTCTGTTAGCTTAGATATTTTAGAAGTTTCATCTGGTCTTGTTGAGATATATTCTTGAGTATCATCAGCATAACAATGGAAAATAATCCCATATTTTCTAATAACAACATGTATACTGAAAATAGCAGAAGACCTAGGACAGAAGCTTGTGGCACTCCATACTTTACTGGTAATAATTGAGATGACTCCCCATTTAAAAGAACAATGTGGTAGCGATCGGACAGGTAGGATCTAAACCAGGGGTGCCCAACCCTGCTCCTGGCGATCGACTCTCCTGCAAAATTCAGCTCCAACCCTAATCAAACACAACCCGCCTTTCATTTAGTGATCCTAATACCTTCACTCTAATGTTGCTTCAGTGTGTTTGATTATGGTTTAGGTACTTTGCCGGCGAGTCATCGCAGGAGCAGGTTTGGCACCCCTGATCCTAACCATCTTAAAGCCTGCCCTTGGATACCTATGTAGTTTTGTAATCGATCAATGAGTATGTCATGATCTATAGTGTCGCACGCAGCACTAAGATCAAGTAAAACTAGCATGAGCATGCAGCCTTGGTCTGGCGCAAGAAGCAAGTCATTTGTAATTTTAACCAGTGCAGTTTCTGTGCTATGGTGGGGCCTGAAGCTGGACTGAAATTCTTCATAGAGATAATTATTTTGCAGGAAAGAGCACAATTGAGCAGACAACTTTTTAAACAATTTTAGACATAAAAGGAAGATTTGAAACGGGTCTGTAATTTTCCAGTTCACTAGGGATCGATGGGGTTTCTTATAAATTCTTAATACCCATCTACTCTGATATAGGCTTGTTTTGGACGTGACATAACAAGACGTGCGGAAGCTTAATAATCTTGAGAAGCGGTTTCTCTGCTACGTATACACTTCTTTCTGTACTCTCTAGTGGGTACAGATTCTAAACAGGCTGTTGTTGGGTTTTTAGATGCGTGAGAATTTATAATTTAGCTCTTCCTGTCCCTATGAGCTGGAAAGCCTGCAGTTTTCATTTTGGGTGACGTGAATATGCTCTGAAGTATTATACCTGTAGATCTACTTTGTTTATTGTATTTCTGATTTATCTTTTTTATCAGTGCAGAAAATCTAAAGTCTTCTATTAAACTGTGTAGAGGAATATTTAGTTGGGTGTCTTCCATTTTAATTGTTTAAAAGGCAAATATATTATAATATGTAGTAAATTTACTGCATACTCCGTCCAGCCATCACGAAATCCAGTATTCACACAGACTAGGAATATAAGATCTGTGCCCCATGTTGCGATTTAATTTCGGCTATTCATGGTACTTATGGTACACGAAGCAGTTGAGATAATCGGCAGGTATATTTTTGATCCGTCTTTGGTGGTGGGAACCACAGTTCGGCCGCCGGACTAACGCGGAGTCCTTCATATTAAGTTAGATACGCACTCGATGGACTCCACAGGCAATGCCGTCGTCTAACATATTCGCTGTGAGGGTATGATACCGCTATAATCGTGCTCACCCTCGAATACTCTCTTTGCTACTGGTTTTCGGGCACTTTTAGTCTGCTGAACATTTGTGCTTCGGTTTGCCATAATCGTCATTGGGGTAAGGCACTATGGTCAAGGGATAAGAGAATGTAACCTGTGCTAACTCCTTGAATCTCCCCTACGAGGTTCTAACTCGTGGTGTGTCCTCCTTCCCGCTCTAACTGAGCGCGGGCCTGTGGTTGAAGGTCATGGGAGTAGAACGCATTTCCCTCATGGCATCTCGCTCGAGCTGCCACATTTGGCGCATTGTCTCTTTTTCATTCTCTATCGCAGGACATTCCCAACACGCTGGCTAGTATTTGTGTCCCCGTTAATAATGAGTGCCATCATGCAAATACTTCGGTAGGAGGTCACGGAGGCCTGACGGCAATATCATTCCGCTTATGGACTAATACTGTCCAGCACTAGAAGTTTATTTTTGAAGGCTTCGTCTCATTTACCATATAAAATATAGTCTCAATGCAAATGAGTTGGTATTGGGAGACTTCCTATTATAACACTTGCCGTCGACACCCCTTTTTAGTATACAACCAAGAGTACGGGCGCGTCGACATTGCGCAGCAGCAGATCTTAGTGTGGCCAGGAACTACCTTCGCAGGTTGAAGACAGCCCAGCGCAGCGTGTCTGTGCCTCTATATAACCAAGCCCACTTTCTCTGTAAGTAATTCTTAATCTACATTGTATTCCTATGCGAGCTTCCAATGTTCCATTCACATGATGGTACAAAGATGTCGACTTTTCAAGTCGGGCTTGCTCAAACGTAATTCGAAATACCACTGTCACACGTATGGACTCTATGTTGGTGCTTCCACTTCGTCTCATGGTTCCTTGTCCTAGTTCTGTTCCCCTTGATTAGGGTTATTCACTTAACCTGTGTCTAGTTAAAGGGACGCATTCGTCCCTCTTGGTCTTCTACTATCTTTTCATTTTTGTCTCTGTGCTGCGTTCAATCCTCCTGGGACCTTCGTACTTACGCAGTTACCATATCGTATTACTCGTCAGCTGCGTTCAGTCGTTTTATTCGGCACAAGATTTGTCGTCTCTTCTATCCTTCTTTTACTAATTACAGAACCCAACAGGTCCTGTAACTCTGCTACAGAAATTGAGAGCAAAAAGTTGCATCCTCTGGTGTGTTTTGCGTTTTTAATATTTTTAAAAAGTAGTTTATGAAGCCACTTTAATCTGTATTGCATAAAATACTTATTGTTATATAACAATCCTGCCACATTCAAAAAGCTATTTTTTTGTAAATAAAAGTATTGTGAGTTATGATTTTACTATGCCTCTCTCTGTCTCCCTCTGTCAGACAATGCATTTCTCAGTACTTGTCACTGACACCACTACCTACAATTTAACAAAAAATTGGATTACACGTCCCAGACGTTTTCATCCATCGTTCCGCATGTTTCGCTTGACACCCCCCACTCCTAAACTCGGGGCTTAAAGACTATTAGTTTCCACTCCTATAACGACTTTTTTGGTGTGCGGAGTTGGTCGACTCGTAATACGATCTATCCGCCATACTGCACCCCCTTGTCGTGGGTTCTACTGCCTCCTCTGTGGGGACTTAAGACACTTACTCTCTTTTCGCTTTGGGTGCTGTCCTCAAACGCAGTAGCGTGCCCACTAATCCATTTATTAGTATCAACTTTCAACCGTAATTATGATCTTTGTTGCATAGAATGGTTTCTGAGGTCGTGGTAACCTGAGACTGAGTAAAGATTGCTGGAAATTGTTTTCTTGCCACATATAATAATTCATTCACACATTAATTGTATAATGTTTCACAACGTAATCTATCTTTTTAGTTTTGTACTGTTTTTGGCTTCTTTTTGATCAAGGCAACTCTGTGAACAGAATAGGGTTCTTTTATAACGTTGGACTCAACTTTTAAAAACTGTAGTGTATGATATACTCTAGATGAGTTAAAGTTATTGTAATGCTATATTTACACAATCTATTATATTACTTCTGAGGGTACAGGACACAGCTGCCTCAAGGATCAGCCGCTGTCCCCCAGAGCACGCAGATGTGTCCATCCCCTCAGCAGGCAGTAATGTGGTCCGCAAGTAATTTCCTATAAGTCATACATCAGCTGTTTTTTCGCTTTGGAAAACTTGAATCTAATTTGTTCCTTTTGCTTAACAGAGATGTTAAAAGGCTCACATGCCCTGAAATTTTGAATATAACTTTTATAACCAGTAGTTTCTTAAAACACGTTCAAGCTGAGATCAAACTATTGTCATAATGTCAATTGAGTTTACTTGATACTGATTTATTAATGATAAACAATGTATAGATGTTAACATTCATGTCAAAATAAAGAGATATTGTTTGTAAAATCTCAGAACATGTTTATTATTTCATATACAGGTGCATCTCAATAAATTAAAAAGTTGTGGAAAAGTTCATTTATTTCAGAAATTCAACTCAAATTGTGAAACTCATGTATTAAAAAATTCAATGCACACAGACTGAAGTACAAACCCAATTCCAAAAAAGTTGGGACACTGTATAAATTTTGAATAAAAACAGAATGCAATGATGTTGAAGTTTCAAATTTCAATATTTTATTTAGAATACAACATAGATGACATATCAATTGTTTAAACTGAGAAAATGTATAATGTTAAGGGAAAAATAAGTTGATTTTAAAAATTTCATGGCATCAACACATCTCAAAAAAAAGTTGAGACAAGGCCATGTTTACCACTGTTTGGCATCCCCTCTTCTTTTTATAACAATCTGCAAACGTCTTGGGACTGAGGAGACAGTTGCTCAAGTTTAGGAATTTGTCCCATTCTTGTCTAATACAGGCTTATAGTTGCTCAACTGTCTTAGTCTTCTTTGTCGCATCTTCCTCTTTATGTTGCGCCAAATGTTTTCTATGGGTGAATGATCTGGACTGCAGGCTGGCCATTTCTGTACCCGGATCCTTCTTCTACGCAGCTATGATGTTGTAATTGATGCAGTATGTTGTCTGGCATTGTCATGTTGGAAAATGTAAGGTCTTCCCTGAAAGAGACGACGTCTGGATGGGAGCCTATGTTGTTCTAGAACTTGGATATACCTTCAGCATTGATGGTGCCTTTCCAGATTTGTAAGCTGCCCATGCCACACGCACTGATGCAACCCCATACCATCAAGAGATGCAGGCTTCTGAACTGAGTGCTGATATTAACTTGGGTTGTCCTTGTCCTCTTTAGTCCGGATGACATTGCGTCCCAGTTTTCCAAAAAGAACTTTAAATTTTGATTCGTCTGACCACAGAATGGTTTTCCACTTTGCCACAGTCATTTTTAAATGAGCCTTGGCCCAGAGAATATGCCTGCGCTTCTGGATCATGTTTAGAATGGCTTCTTTTTTGACCTATAGAGTTTTAGCCAGCAACGGCGAATTGCACGGTGGATTGTGTTCACCGACAGTGTTTTTTGGAAGTATTCCTGAGCCCATGTTGTGTTTTCCATTACAGTAGCATTCCTGTATGTGATGCAGTGCCGTCTTAAGGGCCCGAAGATCACGGGCATCCAGTTTGGTTTTCCGGCCTTGACCCTTACGCAAAGAGATTGTTCCAGATTCTCTTAATCTTTGGATGATATTATGCACTGTTGATGATGATAACTTCAAACTCTTTGCCATTTTTCTCTGAGAAACTCCTTTCTGAAATTGCTCCACTATTTTTCGCCGCAGCAATGGGGAAATTGGTGATCCTCTGCCCATCTTGAATACTGAGAGACACTGCCACTCTGAGAGGCACATTTTATACCCAATCATGTTGCCAATTGCCAATAAGTTGCAAGTTGGTCCTCCAGCTGTTCCTTATATGTACATTTTACTTTTCCGGCCTCTTATTGCTACCTTTCCCAACTTTTTTGGAATGTGTAGCTTTCATGAAATCCAAAATGAGCCAATATTGGCATGACATTTCAAAATGTCTCCTTCACATTACTATATCTAGTCTATTGTGAATAAATATAATTTATATATTTTGTAATATTCCTTCCCTTTTTACTCACATTGGTACAGTGTCCACACTTTTTTGGCAATTGGTTTGTAGTTTCAGTCGTTGGTTCTTTATCTGTGTGATTTTGGCTCCATTTACAAAAACCACCAATCACTAATATCACAATTTAGCATTGGTGATGGTGACAATCATTGACTGCCTTCACAAGGAGGGTAAGCCACAAACCTTCATTGCCAAAGAAGCTGGCTGTTCACCGAGTCTGTATCCGAGCATGTTAACAGAGAGTTGAGTGGAAGGGAAAAGTGTGGAAGAAAAAGATACACAACCAACAGAGAGAACCGCAGCCTTATTAAGATTGTCAAGCAAAATCGATTCAAAAAATTTGAGTGAACTTCACAAGGAATAAACTGAGGCTGGGGTCAAGGCATCAAAAAGCCACCACACCTCCAGACTGTTAGTCCATGACTTTTGCTACGTTTGTCTTATTCTCTTGTTTCAGCCACTCCCGCACACATACACGTCCAGAGGCGCTTACCATGGTAATGCGAAAGAACTCACTGTGCCCAGTGTCCCAGTCCATCTTTTCGAGAGAGCAAGTTTGGTATTTCATTTTGGAAACCAGTCCAGAGTTTGAGGAGGTGGAGAAGCTCATAGGCCCAGTTGCTTGAGTCCTGTTTCAGTTTTCCACACTCTGTGAACTGATTTGGGTGCAAATGTCATCTTGCTGGTGTTGGTCCATTGTGTTTTTTGAAAACCACTTCACTGCACCCGTTTACCAAGAAATTTTTGTAGCACTTCATGCTTCCTTCTGCTGACTATCTTTTTGAAGATGCTGATTTCATTTTTCCAGCAGGATTTGGCACCTGCCAAAAGCAAACAAAAGTTGGTTAAATGACCATGGTGACCATGCTTGACTGGCCAGCAAACTCACCAAACCTGAACCCCATAAAGATCTATAGGGTATTGTCAAGAGGACAATGAAAACCAGAGACAAAAAATGCAGATTGATCTGCACGGCCCTGTCAAAGACCTGGCTTCATACCACCTGCAGTGCCCACAGAACTGATCACCTCCATGCCACAACGAATTGAGGCAGTAATTAAAGCAAAAGGAGCCCCTACCAAGTATTGAGTACATGTACAGTAAATTAACATACTTTCCAGAAGGCCAACAATTCACTAAAATTTTTTATTTTATTGGTCTTATGAAGTATTCTAATTTTGTTGAGATAGTGAATTGGTGGGTTTTTGTTAAATGTGAGCCAAAATCATCTCAATTAAAAGAACCAAAGACTTAAATAAATTCAATGCACACAGACTGAAGTAGTTTAATACACGAGTTTCACAATTTGAGTTGAATTACTGAAATAAATGAACTTTTCCACGACATTCTAATTTATTGAGATGCACTTGTATTAATCAGGATTTCAGAATAATTATTCCGTTCCTTTTTTTGGATGACAGCAGTGTGTAATGTAGTTATCAGTTTCATTGTCATAATAATCACTGTAATACCAAAGGTATTTAAGTGAAAACTATAATTGCAATAATGATTTTATGTGAAAGTAGTCATGGATAAAAATAAAATGCTTGAAGTGCTTAAATTAAAATGACCTTACTTGACTAAATGTTTTGTCTTTTTTTCCTTCACAGACAGCTCCTTCTGGGGCATCATTGCGAGGTCCATCTGTAGCTCCACCTCCTCGTGTGTGGTCGGAGAGGAGCACGAGCAGATCTGTCCGGGGAGAGGAGACGACCATCTGCTCGCAGAGCTCAAGGTGTGCTTCTGAAGACATACAGATGTGCCAGAGGCTCCACTTCTCTGGAATCCTTTCATTTACACCTTAACCGTTTCATCCCAGGTACGGTACGTCTTTGTCACACACACTGTGCATATGTAAAGAGAGAACATTAAGTGTCTCTGTGTGTTTAACACTTCCTAATAACTGTTGTCTGTTTACAGGGACCAGCGCAAGCAGTCTGAACGTTCAGGTTTATTTGCTGGAACCAGGATCAGGAGGAGGCGTCCCTGTCATCAGAGCCATCAGCTTACACAGCTGCACCGGAGAACTTGTTCACTGTGTCAACCGCAATCCTGAAAAGCTGTTTGGCAGGAAAGTGGGCCTCACGTTGTGTCCCCCTGCACGTTACACCGGTAAGAGAAATGATTGTTAATTAACTTGTAATTTCTGTGTAATCTCAGTCGATATTTTATATTTAAGCCTATAAAGTCTAATGTATCTGTACTTTAGACCTCTAAATTATCAACATTAATATTCATTACTGTTCTGTTAGCGTAATTGTAAAAAAACTAATTGAAAAATGATTGCTTTTTGATTTTGCATTTAATGTTGTTTGAAAACAATTAAAATGTAATTTGTTTAATATTCATTGCTGTTCTGTTGGCATAATTGTAAAATAAAATAGGCAAATCAAATGATTGCCCTTTTTACTTTCATATAACAATATTTCATCAGTACACTGCAACACAGAACATGTCTATATAAAGATCATTTGTACATTCTCATTCCTGTCACAGACATTTTCCAGCATATGAATTACTATTTTGCATCTTTTTTTCATTAGAAATAACAGATTTGTAAGTGTCTTGAATGAATGTAACCTAATAAATGCTCAATCAGAATAAATTAACCATAACCCTGAATAACTAATAACAAAACACATTTCCATTGGTACACTTTAATTTTCATGAAAGAATATCAAACAAAGTACATATGTACATTTTATTAACCTTGAAACTTCATGTATTTAATGAAATTAACAAGATTACAAAAAGTTGTCTTTAGCTGGATTTGAACTCTGCTCTTGGTGAGCACGTGCAATAGGAAACAGCGGAACATAAACGTGCGATTTTCCTGCGTGAAGAAAACGGAAAATGTATCACTGCACGCTGTCTTTGAATGTCAAATTTCACACTTTCTTTTCTTAATTTCTCCTTGCTCTTCTTCCCCGCCTTTGACGGACTAGCTTGAGCGCAGTGTGGAGGTGGATCAGCCGCAGAGATTACTCAGTCGCTCACAGAGCCCGCTCAAGACATCATGTACAGCATCACAGCCGCAGACAGCATGTGGGTCTCAGTGACCTGCACAGCGCACACAGGAGACACTGCACGCTGCAGATCAGGAGTTCTGCTCCAAACCTACACATGACCCTCCGCATTACACTCCAGTAGAGCAGGAACTGCTGCAAACTACAGCCCACGAGCTTCAGAAGAGATCTGACCCAAACCACCCCCCATACCCTCAGTCACTATTCCCTACATTAGCTCACTCATTCTGTTCACTTGAAGGACTTGCACTGATATAGTTGCATCAACTTTAATTCAACTAGAATTAAACTGTTACAACTGTACTATTATAATTTAGAAGTAAAAATGTTTACAGATGCCACTGTATTTGACAGTTAATGTTATGGTGCTGATGGTTCTCCTGATAGGAAGTTTTCTGACTTATAAAATGTCAAATTTTTTAACATTTTAACTTTTTTTTTTTTTAGATATACAGTACATGAATTGTTGCCAAATGTGAACTGTTAAAAATGTAAACCAAACTCAACTTTTTGAGATGCATAAAGGCTTTACATGTAATAAACGCTCAGAATATTGACTTGCAAATGTAATTCTCACATGCTGTATAATTGAGAAAATGTGATTACCTGTGCATAGGCCAAATTACTAAAAACATGTATTACTCGACTAGACTAGCATACAGTAGATATTTCTATTAACTGCTGAAAATCTTTTTTTTTTTCCAATCAACATTGCAAAATTGTATCATATTAACTCTGACAGTATAATTCATAAACAGTAAAGATGAGTCACTCGCTGTGTTCATCATGATTTCTGAGCAGTCCCTCCAGTGTAAGCGGCGCTTGAGTGCACTGTAGACACTAGTCTGGATAAACGGATAATCAGCACGCTACTGGTAAACTGTGGTGCTAGTGCTTCAGAGACTTGAGCTCCAGATCCCGGGCCTGAATGAACTCCGCATGCACTGTACGGACTGAATGGAAATGTGGAAAGGTGCTCATCACCAGCAGAAACAGACTGCAGCAACTGATTATCATTTCAGTTTATTTTTATATATATATTGCAATAAAGATGTACAAAGCATTGATACCCTTAACCGTTAAAATGTTAGAAAAAAGCATAAATGTGACAAATAACAGTAGAGTATATCAAAACATTACTGTTCCAGCACAGCCAGTCGATCAGATCCACCCTCACTGGTCAACAGAGCCATCTTTAAAAGGCTTGTAAGAGATAGAAATGTGACCAAACGCTGAAAGATGAGAATCTGCAGACTAAACCCAAACAACTAAAAAAAGAAAAATGATTCACATAAATCTACTGTAACAGAAGAAAACCCTGAAATAAATATATTTCTCATCATATTAATTTGCCGTTATTATTCCACTCCTTTGATTAATCTGGTTAGGTAAGATATCTACACGTTAGTGAGGAAGTAGTGTGAACTAGAGCTGGAACTCGCTGTGTGAACTCGTTTGGACACGCAGCATTACATGAAACAGACTTTGGCAACACAAAGTCTCAGACAGACAGAGATGCCCAGAGGAACCTTTGAGAGGCGCTTTAGAGCTGCAGCTAGATCAGTGAGAAACACACACGTTATATGCTTGTGACACTCTCCTTTTTCTACATCTAAATATAATATACAAGTGAATTGGTGATGGAGTCGTGGTCGGGTGAACGAGTGCTGTAGCCATACAAACACAGAACAGGGAAGATTGTACCGTCAGCGTCACTAACCTCACCCACATGCGGCGCACTTTAAATACTAGTTTATATTGAGAACTATACATATGAATAATATATTCACTAACTCTGTCACATGGAGTATTTCTCAGGCTGTGAATGGAGCGCACACAGAACCTGCGACAGCACAACACACTGAGCCTGTGAGCAAAACTAGTGTTGGAAACCAGAGTCGAAGCGTGACGAAAGCCGTCGTATTCAGCCGGACCGCGATGGACTCGCAAACGCCGACCCATGAGGCTAACCGACCAACACTCCGCTATATAGCTATAGATTCAAACTAAAGCATGATGGGCCATACGACAAACATCCCAGCATTCAATCACAAGAGACAACCGGACAAACATTCAGGAACAGAACAGAGCGAATCCACATCGGTTTTCTCGACGGCTCTGAAGAAAAACCAACACTAACGATGAACCCGGCACTCGATCCTGAGTTTAGATGCACGATTTCAACGAGTCGCGCGCAGTCCATCTGCATAGAGGAACGAATCAGTTTCATTCAGCGCCGAATACATTCTTACAGCTTCAAACCACACACGAACACATCTCGTGACCTCCGGTGAAGGCCTCGAGCCACAGAAACACCTCGATGTACGATTCCAGACTGCTTTATAAAACAGACAGAGGCTTTCTGGTCTGGAGAACATTCTGCTTCAGTCGATCAACTAGCCAGTATGGCTTGAGGACAGTAAACACAACCATCCCTCATCTGTTAAGGCAAAGGTCTGGTCTGTAGCAGGATCTGTGATTTAAGGGCTTCGCTCTTATTTGGTTGATTGTTAGTTTGAAAGGATCTGACGGCTCTTTCTCCTTCAGACAGACGGCACTCATCAATGCATCTCCATCACACCAAAAACCATTCAACTGCACGCGAGGGAAAACTAATATAGTTCTGTTAAAGTTCTTTACATCAGACTACTGAAGATGATTGTAATCACCCTGTAGTTCAGGTCGATCATTGTAACGAGAACATGGAGGGGCGCTGCGCTAAAACTCCACAACTCTTTCAATGCTTAAAGGAAGACGTAAAACTCTGAAGAAAAAAAGAAGAAACCAAAAAAAAAATCTGGCTACAAAAAAGCGAAAAAGTGTTTTCAAATGCGGCGCGGTGGAAACCTCAGTCCACTCGCGCTAAAACTTGATCAAATCAAGGAGGATTTACATTTAAAACCCAATAAAAACAAGCAGCCTACATCTATTCCGCTATAAATCACCAGTCAGGGAAAAGTTTAATTGAATCTGATTGCACAGGAAGGCACATCCACAAGGCTATAAAAAGTGTTGCAAAGAATCGTGTGTTTTTCTTCAAAGTGAGAAAATAAGAAATGAGGTGATTATTGCTTCATCAAGAGCAAGTTAAAAAGAGAGGGGGAAAAAAATCCACAACTCAGAGTTGCGACAGTCATAGTAATGATAACAATGATAACAACAATCAGTGTAACAAGGTGTGCTCGGAAACCTGTGCGCTGAGGACAATAAAAACCGTCAAACGCTGATCTATCCTGTTGAGCGCTGCGGCGTGGAAGGAGTCCGTTTGTTTCAGCTCTGTCGAGAAACGTCTATCAGCATCATCATCATCAGTCTGAGGTGCAGTGCTCTCGTCTGCGGCGCTTCTACGAGTAGAAGTTGAGGACGCTTGTGGTTCCCACTCACCAAGAGGATGGGTGTCAGGTCTTTGGATATTGTGTCCAGCCAGGCCATGTAAAGAGCGCTGGAGACAGCTCCTTTCCTGGCCAGCGGCATGCTCCTGTTGCACCACACACACACACACACACACACACAATATCAGAGCTGGCTGGAAACACCTCTCTCAGACGTCACGTCACTCTCAGGACACACTGATCACTGCTCCATAATTGCTGATATAACAGTCTCTCTCTGACAGTCACAGCACTACACCAGTAGGTGGCAGCAAGTGACCGTCTTTACGAGTCACTGAAACGCTGGTGTTTGTTACTTACATGACGATGAGGTTGGCTGTGCTTGAGTGCTCCTTCAACAGCTCGTTCAGTCGGATCTGACGGTTACTCTGAGGAAACAAACAAATCAATTAGCAGCAAGACTGAAGTTGCTGTATCTGTTAGCAGCTGAGAAAACAAACTCTGCAGACAAGCATCTACATACCATCATTTCACTCCACTGAGTCATGAGCATTCTAGCTAGTCTTTGTCTTAACGCTCGAAAAATGTCATTACGGCTAATAGGGTAGGACATGCGCTACTTCCCGTGGTTCTGTTCTCATCTATAAAACTTTGCATTCATCAATCGTGGGGTACCACAGGGCTCAATTCTGGGTCCTTTTTGTCCTCTCTTGACAAACAACCAACTTATTGCTCTTTTATAAACCATTACTCAAATGAAAAAGTGTGGTCTTTAAATCCTATATAAATGGGAGTCGGTTAAAGATTTTGCCGTTGACTTTAAAGGGTTTACATTATTGACCATTTAGTTCAAAATCATACAAATATAATGTCTTCAAATAATTTATTCTGTTAAAGTGATCATGACTTCTGTTTTGGCAAAACTGCCAATGAGGAGTGTATTTCTAACACCAGAAAGTGCCTCATAGTGTTGCTTTACATTGCACTGCATGTCTTGATTAAAAAAACAACATCAACACTAACATTTAAAGGTGCTGCGAGAACAATATCAAATTACCTACTAAACTGCTCATCATTGTGGGATGAGATTTATTACTTCCTCAAATGATCATCTGAGAGGTTCACATATTTTTCCCAGCAATGATGTTTCCTGCTGGATCATTTTGTTACATAAAGATTGAAAATGCAAGGTTTTGTGCATTTCTTCCATTGTGTTAAATAACAGTAGGTTTATTTGGTAATAGATAATGAAGAGTCCCTTTGTCTGTTTCTGGTTGTGAAGCAAAGGCTCACACTCATTCATTTAGTGAAGCTTAAAAGGTGGGGTATGTATTTTTTTCAAAAACACTTTAGAAAACTGATTCGGGCCGACTAGCAATACAAACTTGTAGCCAATCAGCAGTAAGGGGCGAGAGTTCAGTGCACAGGACGGATATTAGCCAAGCCCAGCGACAGAAAGATAAGAGATGGCAGATAAAAAACAAAAGAGGAAACCATCTGCGGAACAAAAGAAGGCTTACGATAAGGCAAGAAGTAGGACCCGTGTATATATCGGATCAGCTTTCCAGCGCTGGAGAGAACTCAAGGAGCAGAAGGCCTGCGATCGGATGCCGGGGTTGCTGTGTTGCTTCTCCATAGGTGAGTAACATTGCTTTTGCTTTGCTTCACAGAACTAATACATGCTGGCTTTTGCTTGAATATGCTCGTGTGTCATGGTCGCTTGTTTTTGTTTCATCTGCAGTCGTATTGTCGTTTCCTTCATCTATGATAAAGACACAATTCTTTCCACAGCTTAAGCCTTTGAGCGTCTACACTCCTCCCTTTCTGTTTCAAGCGCCGCTCCCTAATTGGTGGGTCCCTAAACGTAAGATTTACCCCCAGTTTCACAGACAAGACTTAAGCCTAGTCCCAGCCTAAAATGTAAGTCTGAGCCGTGTTAACTGAAAGAAACTTGCACTGACTGATCTTAAAATATATCAGTGCCTTTGTTTTGGCTCGAGATGCACACCAGTGACTCTAAGGCACGTTTATGAAAAATTACTTAAAATGTCCTAATTGAACTATGGCCTAAACCTGGCTTAACCTAAGCCCTTTCTGTGAAACCAGGCCAATATGTTTAATACATCAGATTTCGAAATAATCGTTGCCTGGGTTACGTACCTATGTGTGGGGCGGAGCTATCAAAATGGGGGCGAGATTTGAATGATCAACATTGGCTGCCAGAAATCACTTACCCCACCTTTAAAAGAGACTCACTTACAAACAGTTTTGCATAATGTAAATTCAGTCGTGTTTCTGCACTGGCTCCAAACGCCACAAAAACACTCTTCTTGTATGATCAATTTAGTTTTAGAAGTTTAGCTCGTTTAGTTTTAGAGAACAGAATAGAGGCAATAGTCTGGAAACACAAATATTCATCTATACTTGCATTTTCTTTTTCCATGCTTATTCAGACCAGGAAATTACTCTCATCAAATCCCATACTTCTCCTCAAATCTCATGCATTGGTGTGAGCTCCTGTACTCATGAGCTGTGCTATGTGCGTCTTTGCTTTGATCGATCATCTTTAATGTGCTTCATGAATAAATGTGACCGGAGGTGTGTTCAGACCTTGGCTCTGTAGAGCTCCAGCTCATTGTCTGTGATTCTCCAGGGCTCTTCGCTCTTCAGCTTCTCAGCAGCTTCCTGCTCCATGTCATCTTCTCTCAGCTTATATGGCTCGATCATCTGAGCAAACTCGGTCAAACTGAATGACAAACACAAGAGGTCAGTGCTGAGAAACCTGAAGTGGAACTTTCCCTCAGAAACGGTGTGGGAATCCTGAGCCATTTCAAAATGATTCCATGACCTTTATCGATTACTGACGCCAAACACAAAATCAACAGTTATGAAATCAGGTGTTAAACTGTGATCTGTGACAGACAGGTCATACAGGCTGATACTTGCTCAGGGCTTTTTCTGTGTAACTGCCAGGCATTTTGTCTGTGCACATCATGCAGCCATGGTTAAAACTAAACTCTTTGAGTACATTCAGATTTTTCTAAGAATCATTATGCATTGCTGAATGGATTTTTCCATGCTTTTAGATAACGGATGAACAAAAAGACCCCAAATGCAACACTAGCCACAATAAGTTCAAATCTCTTACACATTCCACAAACAGTTAACCGTGAAGCAGTGTTGAGGAGAGAGTTCATGTAATGAGATTCGTGTGGTGTAGTTCATACCCCTCTGACTTGGGCTTTGTGTTGATGTCGCCCAGGACCGTGATGTCAGAGAAATCGATCCTGAATTTGCTGAGCAACGTGGCCATGCTAAGGACAGAACAAGTGTCATTACATATTTATCAGGCAATAATAAATAATGCATGCAATATTTGCCACTGCCTCCTTGCATTGAACAGTTAGTTTGCTCCTGAAAGGTTTTGTGCAGACGACTGGAGGATCCAGAAGCTCCATCATGACCGCAGCGCGGATTCGACAGAGCATACACATGTGCAGCTGAACATGTCAGAGAAAGACCGCTCATGCTTTCTATGAAGACCTCGCTGCTGGAACATGTCTAATTATAGCTAACAAAGGCTCTGGCAGCAGCTGCAGAGGACAATGGAACCATTTATCGTACACACACACCACACACACACACTATCACACGCACATCCCACACACCCACACACACACACACACACACACACAACACACACACCACACACACACCACACACACACACACACACACACAGCGTGTGAGAGAGAGCAAGAGCAAGCGAGAGAGACCTGGCATACTAATGGCATCCACAGTCCGGCTCATCTGAACTATCTGTGAGATGGGAGGCCAGGGGCATTTTTTCCTTTAGCTACGATTCTGATATAATTGTGAAACAAAGTCATTCCAGCATGATTTCATAGGATTACAGCTGTAGTACGTACGCTCTGCGGTCATGGTCGATCCGGTTGATCTTGCCCCCGATGAAGACGCGGATCTTACAGTCCTTCCATTTCTTCTTGTTGGCGATCAGATAGGGGATCAGTAGAGTCAGACCTGATGCAGACGAGTTACATCAGATTACAAACAAGAATCAACCTGTCCTAGCAGCAGAGGATGCACTACTGTTGCAGTAGCTTAAATCACACATACTGTACCAAACATATGAAATAACAGATTGCAATATAAACATTATAACTAGAGGTAAGTTCCTGAAGGAAACGCTATTGTACTGCTGCTCTCGTGTCACAGCTGTCAGTGTTTGTGCGTGAATGAAATGCTGCAGAGCCACTTCACTGCTGTCATGACAAGCACATGTCTGTGTGAGAATGAACACATGACACTGGCTTTACAGCTTTAAAGTGGCTATAAAGTTAAATAGAGGAAGACGAGCTCATAGAGATTTGCCTTGTAAAACAGGAAGCTCTGGCCTTCCCCTCGGAGCAAGCTGCACAACGGCTCACATCGCCTTCAAGACCCGGACACTCGCGTCTAGAACAGCCTCTAACCTCCACACCAATCTACATCCCGTCCTGAAGCACATCATTAAACCGGACGCATCTAATACGTTAGCCAGTGTGATGAACAGCGTTTAAGACAGAAATACTGCAGCAGGAGGACTCGACAGCAGGCGTTTGTCAATGGCCCAGGGCCAGTGATTGTACACCGCTGAAGTGAGAGGAGAGCTCAGTTCAGTTCAGCACTCGTATGCTGTCTGACAGGTTTATGTGCTCTCAGAGAGAGAGAGCTGTCTGTCTCACACGGAGGAGGACTGAAAACAAGAGTCCTTTTCACAGCTCATCACAACCCAGTGGCCAAATACACAGTCCATTTTACTAAGTATTCATGTAAACATAGCCAGATATGTCTGAAATGACTGTAGACGGTTGACAGATATCAGATGCATGTCAGTATATTGAATCTTAGCATTAGGTCTTAAAGTGACAGCAGCCTAATAAACCTGCTGCTGTACTGTAAGAGAAAACTGAAATTTCATTGGCATTCTTATTTTATTTTTTATTTTTTAGCAAGGCATAAGGACTGTGACATACACTATATAGCATTGGGACCCCCCCTTCTAATGAACAGGTTTGACTACTTTAGTAATTTCCTAAAAAGAGTACAAATCTGAATGTTTTAGCATATAGTGATATTCTAGGGAATTGTGTGCTTCTAATTTCACAGCAGCAGTTTGGACAGGACCCTTTTCTATTCTAACATGACAATGCCTCTGTGTATAAGGCAAGGTTCAAAAATAAATGATTGATTGAGTCAGTGTGGAAGAACTTGACCGGTCTGGTGTGACTTTAAATGCAGACCTTGAGCCAAAAACTCATCACCAAACACTGACTTGTACATATGGCTACAGTCATTTCCAAAACTGTTGAAACAGAGACGGAAATACAATTTTAATTATGTTTCCATCTTTGTTGACAGTTTTGGAAGTGCCTTTTTCTGGTCTAAAGAAGCGGGTGTCCCAATAGTGTACATGTGTCATTGTTATGACATGAAATCACTCAGATCTTTTTTTGTTGTTGTCATACCTAACATCTTGTAAGCTAGGTGTAGTTTTCTCTGACCTTACTGGATGATGTGAATAGCACTGCTTTAGTAAAACTGTTCCCAGTGTCTTGGAAGACACAATTGCATGGGTTCAGGCCAAACTTTCTACCCCACTGGCAGCTCTGGGGGTATTCCAGAAGAAGGCTAAACCCATTACCCTGGAATTACATTTATGGAAGCATAAGTTGAGGTAATTTCTGAAGTAACTTCTAGGGTAAGTGTTAGTTATTTCAGTTAAACGTGGCTCAGATGTGACAGCAGAGATTAGGCACAACCTAACGTGTGAGTATTTTCACCATGTTGCATACTATCCCCCGTTACATTAGCTTTTCCATCATATTTTGGAAAATAGAACTAATTGTTTCCAATATAATGAAACCAAATCGTGGCCAAATTCCAGGTTTGACGATGCACTGTAATTGTATGTTCTCGAAGCTTCTTCCACTGACCTCCGTCATCAAAGAGCCACCAGACGTCGATGGTGCCCTTCCCCTGCTTCTGCTGGAACTGCTGACTGGCGTCCAACAGCCGCTGATCCGCCACATTCAGAGGAAGCGTCGGGCTCCTCTTCTCTGAGACACAAACACACACTCAGACCGCAGATCCAGAGAGCAAGCACAACCGATTCATTCATTAGCAGACGGATCAAACAGACAGAAGAAAGAAGCAGTCTTCAGTGGAAAGAGAAGACACCGAGTATTAGATCGCAGACAGGAAGTGACATCGTCGGAGCTGAAACACACACTAGCACACGTAAAGGTGAAGGTCAGAGGTCAACCCGGCAGAAACACTCCTAAACCGTCACCAAGAGAAAGTGCATGCAGGTCAGAGACAGAACGAGAGTGAGAAAAATGTCCTGCCTTTCTTCAACAGCGGCCGAGTGTGGGCTTTGCCATCCTCATCCTCATCTGGATCATGTTAGAAAAAACACAAGAGGTTAAAGTCTGCTAGTGCTGCAATGGGAAACATGTGCGTCAGTCAAACACAAAGAGAGCTTGTTCTGCTGCAGTTCATTACATGAGCAGACAGGTCACCTCAGGAGCTCCATCATCATCCACTGACACACACACTGATGACTCTGAAGTCTGTGACTTCACTGTTTTTGTTGAATTGGCCATTACAACACCCATAAAACTAACTATTGCTGGAACTACTTGCGACGGAAGGAATCTGCTGAACACTGAAAATGATGGACTGGCCCTCAAAGTCCAGACCTCAACAACATTGAGCACATTTGGGGCGAGTTGGAAATGAAACCGCACAGATCTATTGTACTTTGGCTTGAGCTGCAGAAGGCATGGGATAGCATTAGCGTTGAAGTTCTCAGGAAATATATTGACACTGCCAGAGAGATGTGCTGCTGTAACTGCTGTAAAAGGTGGACTTACCAAATATTAAAGTTAAAAACTGTACGACTCGCTTCATTGTTTGTTGTGCTCAGAGCAACCATCTGCATGTTTCATGAACATTATGAAATCAAATCATGTTTTCAGATCTGTCAGGTGTTCTAATAATTTTGGCCACCACTCTATATGACTGAAATCCAATCATACTTACTAATAAATAAATAGATAAAGTCACATGAAATATGATTTTTACAAATCTGCACAAGCTACATTCATATTCACATCAGACATTGTTTGTAAACATGCAGAATGTGTTTGTCAGTAAAGGTAGTGCAGTGAAGTGAGAGTGAGAATGCTGAGAGCGGCGACACCTCCTGCTGTGACTGTGCTGCTGATACTGCAGTTTTCAGCACAACGTCACTGCAGCAGATATATTCAGTGTCATGAGAGAGCACACACCAGTCAAACTATTAGATCAGATCCCAATCAGACAGAGATTTGGGCTGAAGGTGCACGCTCAAGACATCACAGCCCATCACAATACGCTTCAGAGATAATAGACGTTTCCCACAGCTTTCACATTTCCTATCATGCAGTGAAACTGGAGAAGAGTTGTTAGGGAATCTGAACTCTTCAGGTGTGGTCTGGATCGGACAGCGTTTGTGAACGCACATTCACAAAAACAGGTACACATGGATATCAGGGCTGGGTAAACAAATAAAATACTGATTTCGAGATAAATCGATTCTAATTTTTACAAATAATATTGACTCTTAAATCCCAAGAATAGATCATCTACTAGCCTTTTTTTTTAAAAAAAAAAAAAAAAAAAAAAAAGAGTTTTATGAACAGAACATCAAAGCGCACATCCCATCCAATAAATAGCAATAAGCTTTGTGCTTTGTTACTTTTGAAATGAAACAGTCTCAGATTTCAAATTCTGTCCATTGTATCACAATATTCAAACAATAAATGCCATTTTAGCGCTGTTTAATGCGAGTGACAGATCGCTGTAGCGCCTCAGTTTAAGAGAAGCACACATGAATTTATCGCCTCTCCTTTAATAAGTTTCAGCACAATGTAAGTGCACAGTTAGTTTCAAAAGATGTCTGTATATCAGCTTGTAAGCAATACAGTATGTGAGGTAATGTCACATTTACCTCAGGAAAAATGCTGACCAAAAACTCATTAGTCAGCTAGAAAAACTTACTCTAGAGAGTGCATTTAGCCAAATAGCTACATGCAGCATATAACATTAATTATTATATATATATATATATATATATAAACAAAATAATCAAAATTGAATCGAAATGGAATTGAATCGCAAGCTTGTGAATCAGAATCAAATCATGACATCTGTGTCAAAACCCAGGCCTAATGGACATCTGGCGATTGATTCCCCACAATCCTCCTAACAGACGAGATCAAGAGAGCCAGCTCTGCTCAGTTTCTCAAGCTTTCTCGTGTGCCTGACCCCTGCTGATCGTCGCTTGCGGCTACATTTGTTTTTATGGTTGCTTTCTCAGGCTTCAGAGAGCCCTCCAGTGTCAGATGGAGCTGAGAGACCTCTATTAAACATAGACACATCAACACTCGCGGTGTTCCCAGCCTGGACCCTTCGGAGAGCACGCTCCGTTGTGTTGTGCTGGGCAGAGATTTCTGAAAACAAAGAGTGTGCATGAGATGGCTTGGGATGAGACCTGGCCCCAGAAGAGCACAAACGACGACTTCCCCCTCGGAGCAGGAACATTTCACAAAACCCCTGGGAAATACACTCATCTGCCTTTCCTAGAACAAGTGAGTGCTTCAAGGACACACGTGACTCTGTGAACTCAGAGCCCTGACCTTTCTGGACGGCGGGGCTGTTCTGGACACTGGTGGCCTTGGAGGAGGGTTTGGACGAGTCTCCATCCGAGTCCTTGCTCATGTCCACTGAGACCACCACATCCCTCATCGCTGAAGAATCATCTGCAGGAACAAACAAAGTTCAGCACCGCTTGGAGGTCAAGGCAAACTCAAATTTAGCACGAATGGCAAGTCTGCTTAATGACCAACAGAAAACGAGCTCATTTCATGGACAATTTCCTCCAGCCACCACGCATGTCCAGCTTTAAAGGGTTAAAATGCTTTGTTCCCATGAGAGGGTAAAGCAGTCAGTATTCTACTGTAGTTTGTTAGCTAGTGAACAGTGATGCCTTCATGATAAATCAACAGCACTGAGAAGCATTCATCAGATTACACGTATTGTTTAAAGGAGACTGGTTGATGTAGTGGTTCGGTGTACAGTACTGTACCTTGGCCTTGAATGTGAGAGATATCGAGTCCCTCTCGCAGTCTGAGAATGACCACACCGTACTGAAAATCAAACGCGTCGCTACACACACACAAATAAACAAGCGTTAATGTCTCACAGGATGAAGACCCACACCATTTACTTCAAAGCTGCTTTCCCGTTTGCTCATAAACATCTACCAGACGCTCTTCAGCTGTACATACACTAGAAACGCATACACGCCATGCCAAAAACTGCATCAAAATCAATGCCAGAACACATTAAATGCATGTTAAGATAACACTTTTAGGGTTAGAATAGCTTGTCATGGAGTGGTCCGCACTAGATCATATACACACAGATCTCTGACTGTAACTCTAGTTTTCTGACAGTTAACACTGATTTCTGATTAACGTTTACTCATCTGGAATCTCACGTTGCATGGCTGATGACCAGATGTCAAACAAACCACTTCATCACTGTATAAAAGCTGCTGCCTCACTAATTCAATAAGGTGTGTATTAATAGCGGACTGATTTCAAACAGAAGATGAAACCCACTGCATCAGGTTTATGTAGGTCTCAACGTCCTTTATATCTCCAATGCGCCAGTCGTTCTTGAAGCCGAGCACCAGCGTGTTGGGCCTCAATCTGCCCAGACCAGCAGCCTGTGAAACACACTGGAATTACTTCCATAGGCAAAAACAACTCATGACAAACCCTAACCTCAAACCTTATAGAAAGTGCTTTGCATTTTTTAAATAAAACATTTGGTATGTTTATGTTCTGAATTACAGCGACAAGTTAGCATGTCCAGTAATGCAGAGAAAGCAGGTTTTTCAATTTTGGCTCCATATTGTACGTCATATCAGCACGCACGCACACGCGCACACACGCACGCACACGCGCACACATTTCCAAATGGGTTATAACACAGAATTCAGCTGTGAGCAGGAAGCCAAGAAATCAAAGGACAGAAAAGCCCAATTTTAGGCTGATTGGTGCAAAGGAGCCTTTGGCCAATGGAAATGCTCAAATAAAACATTCAACCCTGTGAAGATTGATCTGCAGATTAGGTGAGACAGTTTTTGTGTGGAAATAAAAACATGTTCAAATCAACCAGTGAGCAAGATCCCATAAACACTTACTGAACAGATCTGAGGGCTATAAACACACACCTGCAGCAGGTACTGGGTTCCTTGGCGAAGGTCTTCAGCCACCACAGGAGTGTAAAACGCCTTGGAGCTGTTGTTGAGGAGCCACCTTTGGTAGCGCAGCATATCACTGTTCAGCTCTTTAAAGTTGGGCCGCCGGGAACTCTGGGAAGGAACACACGTGTGTGCAGACATCAGCTCACGTTAAAGAGCATAGTCCACACAGACGGGTTCGTTCTACACACTGTGATCACCATCCACACAGAGCTGCTTTATTCCAACAACATGTTCCCATGAGGAAACCATTCGAACAGGGACTGCACAACACACACACACAGACACTCTCTCTCTCACACACTATCACTCCTCACTTTCACGCACACTTACACACTCACTCCTCACTTTCACGCACACTTACACACTCATTCTCACTTTCACACACACTAGCACACTCTCTCTCCTCAACACCCTATCCTGCGAACTCTCTCTCGACAGACCCCCACTAGCAACACACTAAATTTTTCAATTCAATTCAATTCGTGCTTTATTGGCATGACAATTGTTACAATGTATTGCCAAAGCATAGTGTTTACACTGAATCTAGAACAGATATATATGCAACAAAAACATGTATGTATATACATTTAAAAAAGTAAAAAATTAACGTTTTAGAATCGTAGAATTCTACAAACAATTTTATAATTCATTGTGTGTTTGTGTTTGTGTGTGTGCGTGTTTGTGTGTGTGTGTGTGTGTGTGTTTGTGTGTGTTTGTGTGTGTGTTTTGTGTGTGTTTGTGTGTGTGTGTGGGCGCATCACTGTTTTGTTGACTCCTCCCTCTTTTTGTGACAGTCATCAGTGTATCTTGCTGCTAGTAAGATACAATCTTGTTTTTCACCTAATAAATATTGAAGTTGTGTTTTCTTGTTTAACATTTTAAAATCTCTAAATCACTCTCTCTCTCTTACACACACACACACACAACACTATATCTCTCCTCTTCACACACACACACACACTCTCTCTCTCACACACACACACACACACACACCACACACCCACACACACACACACACACAACCCACTCTCTCCTCTCTCTCTCCTCTTCTCAACATCTCACTATATCCACTTACACACTCTCTCTGCTCCCACCACTCACTCGACACACTTACACACTCTCTCCATCACACTCACTCAGACACACCACACACACACCACCACCACACTCTCATCTCTCGAGCACACACACACACACTCACTCAGACACTCACACACACACACACACAAACACGCCACTCACTCTCTCTCTCTCTCGTCAAACACACACAACCCACACAACTCATTTCTCACTTTCACACAGCACTACACACTCTCTCTCAGACGAACATAAACACACCACAGCACACTCTTCACACACACTCTCGCTCACACAAACACTCACTCAGACACCCACACACACACACTTCCACTCACACACACTCACACTCACTCATACACACACACACACACTCAACACACACACTCACTCACTCACTCACTCACTCACTCACTCTCACACAGACAGACACACACTCACACTCTCTTTCTCTCTCCTCTCTCACACCTTCACTCTCTGCTCTCAACACACTATCACTCTCCACGACACAGACCGCACCACTCTCTCTCTCTCTCCTCTCTCACACACACACTCTCAAGACACCACTCAACTCAGGACAGACCCTCCACACACTCTCACTTCACACACACTTCTACACACTCTCTCCTCTCACAGACACACACTTCTCTCTCTCATCTCACAGCACACTCACAGTCACGGTCAGACACACCCACTCGTCTCATCACTCACACACACTGCCACAGTCACTCAGACACCACACACACTCTCACTCTCTCTCTCACACACACACACACGCCCTCTCTCTCACACACTCACTCACTCTCACAGACACACACACACACACTCTCTCTCTCTCTCACCACACTCGCTCATTCTCACACACAAATCCGTCCACTCCGACCACCATCGTCTCTCACACTCATCATTCTCACACAACACAGTCCTTCGACACACACACACACACACACACACTCTCCTCTCTCACACAACACACACACTCCCTCAGACACACGACACACAAGACACACTCACAAAAGACCCGCCATCACTCTCTCTCTTCAAACACACACACCCACCACACCCACACCACACACACCACTCATTCCACTTTCACACACACTCTCCTCTCAGACACACACAACACACACCCCACTCTCTCAACCTCTCACTTTTCCACCACTCCCTCGCTCACAAACTCCTCAATCAACACAACACACACCCACGAAACACACGCTCGTCTCACACTCAGCAGACTCTCACTCAGCACAACACGACACACGACGACACACTCTCTCTCTCTCTCTCGAAGCACTCCACGGCGTCTGCACTCTCACACAACAGACATCACACTCACCTCTCTTTCTGCTCTCTCACCACACGATCACTCTCCTCTCTCACACACTATCACTCTCACAAGACACAGACACGAGCACTCTCTCTCTCTCCTCTCTCACACACTCATCTCTCAGACACACACTCACACAGACCAGACAGCTCACCACACACCTCACTCATTCTCCCTTATCCACACCCGCTTACACACAATCTCTCTCTCTCTCACAGACACACACTCTCTCTCTCCTCTCACACGTCGCTCACAGTCCCTCAGAACACACACACTCTCTTCACACTCAACACACACTCACGTCACATCAGACACACACACACACACGCTCACTCCTCGTCTTCTCTCTCGCTCACACACAACAAAACACACTCCATCTCACACACTCACGACCTCACTCTCACAACACCACACACACACACACACTCTCTCTCTCTCGTCCTCTCTCTCTGCACCACACACTCGCTCATTCTCCTCACACACTCATTCACTCAGACACACGCACTCTCTCAAACACTCGTCACATTCATTCCTCACACCACACAGTCATCAGACACCACACACACCCTCTCCTACCTCTCTCTCTCACAACACTCCCTCATTCTCACACCTCAGTCACTCAGACACACAATCTCTGCACACCTCACAGCATTCTCACACACACAGTCCCAGACACACACAGACACACCCAACTCTCACTCTCACACACACACCACACGGCAGTCTCACACAGACAGACACACACTCACACTCTCTTTCTCTCTCTCACACACACTCACACTCTCTTTCTCTCTCTCACACACTATCACTCTCACACAGACACAGACACACACTCTCAAACACAAACACACACTCTCTCTCTCCTCTCACACACGTCACCCCCCGGACACACACTCCTCACAAGACAGACACTCACACACCACTCTCAACATCATTCTCACTTTCACACCACTTACACACTCTCTCCCTTCTCCACACTCACATACGAAAAACACACTCTCTCTCTCATCTCTCTTCTCTCAACTCACACACACTCACTATCTCACACACACTCACTCTCTCACACTTACACACACTCTCTCACACTCACACACACTCAGACACACACACATACACGCTTCACTCGGGCCTCTCTTTCTCCCCTCTCACAACACTCACCTCATTCTCACACACACACAGTCACGGTCAGACTCACCACAGCACTCTCACTCTCTCTCATCACACAGCTCACGTCATTTCTCACACACTCATTCACTCGACAGCACACACTCGTCTCACAACTCACTCATTCTCACATCAACACAGTCACTCATACACACACACCCACACTTCTCACTCTCCCACACACACACGTCATTCTCACCGACAGACACACACTCACCTCTCTTTTCTCTCTCTCCACACACTATACTCCTCGGGTCTCCTCTCTCCACACTATCACTCCTCACACAGCCAAGACACACACTCTCCCAGACACACCTCTCTCTCTGTGTCTCACACACACACACACACTTACACACAAACAGACAGACACTCACACACACACAGACACTC
Source organism: Sinocyclocheilus anophthalmus (assembly GCA_018155175.1). NCBI lineage: Eukaryota > Metazoa > Chordata > Actinopteri > Cypriniformes > Cyprinidae > Sinocyclocheilus > Sinocyclocheilus anophthalmus. The sequence goes on from JADLZN010011255.1 coordinate 66,312, forward strand.
TCACTCATTCTCACTTTCACACACACTTACACACTCTCTCTCTCACAGACACAAAAACCACACTCTCTCTCGTCTCTCGCTCTCTCTCTCACCACTCACCGTCATTCTCACACACTCACAGTCACTCAGACACACACACTCTCTCACACTCACACACACTCACACACACTCACACACTTTCTCTCTCTCTCACACAGACACACTCTCACTCTCTCTCACAGACACACACACAACACACACTCACTCATCTCTGCTCTCTCTCACAAACACACTTCCTCAATTCTCACACACTCAGTCACTCGGACCGCCACTCTCTCACACTCAGCAGTCATGTCCTCACACTACACACAGTCACTCAGACACACCCCCAACAACTCTCACTCTCTCTCCTCACACACTCACTCATTCCCTCACACACTAACAGTCACTCAGACACAGCACACACACACTCCACGCTCTCTCAAATCACAACACTCGCATCAATCATCCTCACACCACTCAGAACAGAAAAAATAAATCACTCCAAGACATCAGCACTCTCTCTTCTCACACACCCACAGTCACTCAGACACACACCCATCTCACTCTCTCACACACACACACTCACCCCACATTCTTACTTTCATTCACACAAAACAACACACAACCCACATCACAACAACAACAAAACACACACACAAACTTCTCTCTCTGCTCCTCCTCTCTCTCATCCCTCTCTCTCTCCTCTCACCCACACACCACACTTACACCACTCTCTCTCGTCACACACTCATCAGACCACTCACACACAACCACACACACACTTCGCTCTCAACACACACTCACTCAACACACACCTCACTCAGACAACACTATCACACGCCATCACTCTCTCGGTCTCAAACACAACACACCCACACACACACACACACCCCCACACACACACATTCTCACTTTCACACACACTTACACACTCTCTCTCACACACACACACACTCTCGTCACTTCTTCTCCCTTTTCACACTGTCAACACACCCTCTCGCTCACGACACTCACACCACCTCATAACACACACACACAACACACACCTCTCACGAAACCTCAAAACCAAAATAAAGTCTCTCACACACTCACTCACTCATTCTCACTTTCACACACTTACACACTCTCTCTCACACACACACACTTACACACACACCTCTCACCCAGACAGACCCACACTCACACATCTCTTTTCTCTCTCCACACACTATGCACTCTCCTCTCTCTCCTCCGTCCTCTCTCTCATCTCCTTCGACACTAACTTATCCTCTCACACCGACACACACACCTCACACACTCTCACAGACACACACTCACATTCTCTCTCTCTCTCACACACATTCTCTCTCTCTCACTCACACACACACAGACACTCTCACTCATTCTCACTTTCACACACACTTACACACTCTCTCTCCTCTTCTCCACACACCACTCACATCAATTCTCACTTTCACACCTTACACACTCTCCTCTCACCACACACGTCACTCACTCGTCTCACACAGACAGAACACACTCACACTCTCCTCTCTTTCTCTGCTCTCACCCACACTAGCACTTCACTCTCTCTCTCTCTCTCACAACACTGATCACTCAACAGACCCAAGACACAAACACACTTTCTCACAGAGAGACCAACACACTCTCTCTCTCTCTCGCACACCTCACTCTCACAAGAACACACTCACACACACCCTCTCAACGCATTCTTCTCAACTTTCACACCACTTCTACAACACCTCATCCTCTCTCACTCACACACTCCTCTCACGACACACACTCTATCTCTCTCTTCTCACACACTCACTCACTTCTCACACACACACACTCTCTCTCATATACACACACACACTCACTCATATACACTCATACACACACACACACTCTCCCTCTCTCTCTCTCACACACTCACACACACACACACATCACACAACACACACACACACACACACACACCCAACACACACTCTCTCTCATTCCACCACACTTACACCTCTCTCTCACACAACTCACTTCCCAACACACACCACACACACACATTCAATCTCTCTCACACACACTCGCTCATTCTCACACACACACAGTCACTCAGACACACACACACACACTCTCACTCTCGCACACACACCCTAACTGACCACTACACACACACGCTCTCATCACACCTATCACTCTCACACCAAAAAAAACCCACATCCACTCTCTCCTCTTCTCTCTATTCCACACACTTACACACTCTTCTCAGCACACACTCCTCCACTCTCACACACAAGACACACCCACCACACAACTCTCTCTCACACACTATCACTCCTCACACAACCCACCCTCTCATCTCTCTCTCATTCTCACACACTTCACACTCTCTCCTCACACACTACAGATCCCCTCTGCACACACAACGGACCCACACCACAACACACAGCACACACACTTCCTCATTCTCACTTTGCACACACCTCTCTCTCTCTCCACACCCACACTCACAGACACAGCACACACCACTCTCATCATCTCACACACTATCACTCTGCACACACGACACAACACACACCACACACACTCTCTCTCCCTCTCTCTCACACACACACACACACACAGGTTTTTTTTTGTGAAAAGTGGGGACTCTCCAGAGGCGTAATGGTTTTTATACTGTACAAACCGTATATCTATTGCCCTACACCATCCCTACCCCTAAACCTTCCCCTCACAGGAGACTTTGTGCTATTCAGATTTTCAATACACTCCATTCTATGTGATTTATAAGCATTTTGAAAAGTTGGGACATGGCGTAATGTCCTGAAAAGTCACCTTCTCACACCTTCTCCTCGTAATACCTGTCATACCTTTGTCATTATATAAATTTATGTCCTCATTTGTCACAAAACGCACACTCTCTCACACACACACACCACACTTTCTCTCCTCTCTCACAACACCACCCCAACACCTCTCACTTGCAACACACTTACACACTCTCTCACTCACTCACCCACTCACTCACTCTCACACTCACACAGAGACACACACACACACACACAGACACTCTCACTCATTCTCACTTTCACACACACTTTCTCTCTCATCACACACAACACACACACACACACACACACACACCCTTCGCACTCTCTCTCACACACACACACACAGAACACTCTCACTCATTCTCACTTTCACACACACTTTCTCTCTCACACACACACAACACACAACCACACACACCCGCTCTCAACACTCATATCGGCACTCTCTCTCTCACACTCCACCCACACAACCTTCTTCACTATTCTCACTTCATACACACTCTCCTCTCATCCCAGCAACAAGCACAACAAAACACACACACTCTCACACGCATTCGCACTCTTCGTCTACACACACACACTCTCCACACCACTCTCAGTACTCACGGCGCGCACGTGACGCCCACAGTCATGCAGACCCACGTTTCTTGGTGAAAGGCGTGCACCAGATGAAGAAAGGAGCGGGACGAGAGTTTTGAGCTCCGGTCTCACCAGAGGACAACTGTGGCCTCAGTCGACGACCCGTCAGAGCCAATCCCCATCCACATTCTTCATTACTCGCTCCAGGTCATTCGGTCCAGTCCAGTAGCACTGCTCCCTCTCATATTATACCGCTTCACAAGCAAAACTGTTAAGAATAAAAGCGGATTTAGCAGAGGGCTCAAGCGTAGCTGTCAGAAACTGCATAAATCAGTGCGCTTTGCTCTGGCTCTCAACATGAGATTTCATCAGTGTCAGACATAAGACCTCACCGAAGATCAAAGTCCTGCTCACAGTAAATCCACCAGAGCGCCTACTCATCAATCGGTTTTCCTCTTTACCCTCATTCAATGTCCATTCCGATGATTTATGCCTTGTCTTCATTTTGCAAAATTTTGACGTACATACAAAAACCCTGACAAAAACATCTTCTTGTCTTACAATCATGGCAAAGATTTTCACTTGCGATTACCATTCAAAGGATTTGAGAAAAACGAATACTTTTATCATCAAGCATGGCATTAAACGATCAAAAGTGATGGGCAAGGCCATTTATTACTGGTACAAAATATATTCTATTTCAAAATAAATTCTGTTCTTTTGAATCTTCCTATTCATCTGTGAATCCTTAAAAATAAAGTATCTGGCACACATAACATGCAAACAAACAAAAACCAAAAAGATAAATCAAGCACAACTGATATTTTAGCAGTGTTAAATATCATTATTTTAAAGTGGTAGTTCAACCCCAAAAGCAATTACCTGTGGTTTGACTCACGCGTCCGAAGCATTCTGGTGTAGTATTACTTCTTGTCTTTCTTTCTTCTTTCATACTAAATCCAGTTATGTTCATTAAAAATGTCCTGGCTCTTCCCAGCGTTTAGAATGTCGTCCGCAAAGTTCCTAAAGAGCCGTCAAATAAGCATGCCGCATATATAGTCGTAATAAAATAAAACGTGCCTCACACGGTTCTGGGGGGTGAATAAAGGCCTCCTGTAGCGAATCCATGTGCTTGTGTAAGAAAAATATCCATATTAAAGCAATTATAGACACTTCTGGTATCTGTCATAAGCGGAAGGCGTTCCGGTGGATGACGGAGGACGTATGCTCAGTGCGCGCCTCTGAGATATGCTAGTCTCGTGAGTTTGTTTACAGGAAGTTTCCTTACTTTAGCAGGAAAACCAGTCTCCTCTTGGCTTGTATCGAACTCCTCCGACAATCTTCTTTACAAATCCTTGGTTTGATTTCTAATTCGCCGGAACGGCTTGCACATACGACAGTTAGCAGAAGTGAGAGAAAAGTATTTATAACATTTTAAATATGGATATTTGTCTAATGAAAACGCATGGATTCGCTACAGGAGGCCTTTATTCACCCCCCGGAGCCGTGTGAGGCATGGTTTATTATGGATGCACGCACTTTATTTGACTTTTTTTGGACTGTTGAACAAAAACACCCTCCTACTCTCATTCTAACGCTTGGAAGAGCCAGCACCATTTTTCATATAACTCCCACTGGATTCGTCTGAAAGAAAGTCATCTACACCTAGGATGCCCTTCACACACTCATACGTCACGTTGTTTCTGTTAATTGTGGGGACTTTCCATAGACTTCTATTGTTTTTACTGACCAAACGATGTTTTCTATCCCCTAACCCTACCCCTTACAGAAAACATGTTTGCATTCTTTCCTATTCAGATAAACATCCGTATTTTTTAAAAGTAGCCTAGGTCAGTACACTTAAATCAAAGCGCGATGGACTAGTGTCTGCGAACATTAAGCTGTAAAATACTGACACAGACGCGCGGATTCGTTTACTACACATGAAGCACGCATGACGCTCCCAGACGCTCTCTCTGCCACCGCAATACAAGAACATGACCTCTAGAACTGCTCTGAGAGTCACTTCATGAGCATTTCTACCGTTTCTTTTCATCATATACAAAAACTATAAGCTCTTACGGGCAGCAACTATCAAAGAAGTTGAACTTGACAGAAATATTACTTAATATAATGATAGTACTACTACTACTACTAATAACAATATTATTAAAACAATATTTAAGGAATATTTACCAGAAAAATTATTTACCAGAAAATTGTAAATACACAACACAGTATTTCTGAAAAAAAGAAATAGACCATAATAAATTCTTTATAAAATCGAATTATCCTTTATAAATTAATTATATATGCTTTTGATTATTATAATGTAATTATTAAACTACTCAAATAGAATCCAGAAAATTAATGGAAACACAGATTCACAGAAAAATAAAACTGAATTTGAGAAAAAAAAAATACATTTCATAGGGCCTAAAAATTTAATTTTTGTTAAACTTTTAATAAACTGCTGTTAAATTGTGCAATTAATTAGACATGCTTTTTGATTACTATTTTTAATGTAACCATTAAAATAGAATCTAGAAAAATTCAAGAAATGAAATGATTTCATAGGGCCCTGTTTATTTCATTTGTGTCTGTTTTATTGTAGTGTCCTTTAGTTTGTTACTTGCATCTGTTCTTTTTTATTAATAACAAAGATAAAATAACAAAAATAACTATATCATGATATACATGTTATGTTGTTGTGAAATAAAATGATTATATAATGAAAAAGATTTGGCTTTATCCTTCTAGCTAACTTACGAATGTAGCAAAGCTCTCTACACACCTGTACTGCAGCATGTCGTCTGTGTAGTGAGTCCTTATTAGTTTTTTTTTTTTTTTGAAGGGGGATGAAATGCTTTTTTTTACTAGATAAAATAACTGTGATCTACACTTGGATAATCTATTACTCAATGACTTTTCCTGTTGTTCTATGTTTTTGTCGTAGTATCGTGATGTTTTAGTCAGGTATCGTATCGAAGCCAGTTCTGGTATCGTGATCTCTCTCGCACTCTCTCACGCACTCTCTCACTCACACTTCACTCACACTTCACTCACACACTCTAACTAACACACACACACACACACACCCCACACACACGTCAACAACGCACACCTCTAGACTAACACACACTCTCACCACAACACTCACACACACTCCCAACACACTCACACTAACACCACCCACTTACCTAACATACACACACGCACTCTCACTCGCACACACACTCTCACACACAACACTCACACACACACACTCACACACACATAGCATCTCACACTACACCCACACACACACACACACTTCACTCACACACTCTAACTAACACACACACACACTCTCACACACTCATACACACACACACACTCACTGCACACTACATCTACCTAACCACACCACTCACACACACTCTCACCTACAACACACTCTAACTAATCCCACACACTCTAACAACACACACCACACGCCCTCACCTCACACACACTCTAACTAAACAACAGCACACTCCACACACACACACCCCTCCACACACACACACACACACAACACTCACCCTAACACACACACACACACACTTCACTCACACACTCTAACTAACACACACCCCCTCACACACTCTAATAACAGCACACACACTCATTCACTCACTCACTCACTCTTTCATTCACTCACTCACACACACACTCACAGCACACACACTCACACACACACACACACTTCACTCACACACTCTAACTAACACACACACTCACACGCATTCTCTCTCTCACGCACACACTCACACACTCACACACACAAACACACAAACACACACACACACACGCACACACTCTCACACACACTCTCACTCACACACTCTCACACACTCTCACGCACTCTCACGCACTCTCACGCACTCTCACGCACTCACACGCACTAACACGCACTAACACACACTAACACACACTAACACACACACTTCACTCACACACTCTAACTAACACACACACTCACACACACTCACACTAACACACACACTAACTAACACACACACTCGCACTCTCTCACACACTTCACTCACACACTCACTCTAACTAACACACACAAACTCACTCACTCACACACACTGATGGAGGCTGTGTTACCTGTAGGTTTTGATGTGGTCAGCTACTCCGCACAGCTGCAGACTGTGTGTCAGGGCCTGATGATACGTCAGAGCTTGAGTGGACGAGCCCCAGTTCACATCTGTAAGACCACAACAATCCCATGAAGCACTGCTGCTGCACTGAAGAACAGCTGAAGCTGTGTCTCATGGTCCAGTCCGGTTCACCTGGTTTCTTGTAGCTGACGTAGATGTAGAGGGACAGGACGATGACGTTGGTCAGGAGGGCCGCCCACCAGTTGATGATGAACATGACCACACAACACAGGATCGCCCCGGCCAGAGACACCCACATGTTGTAGTACTTGAAGCTCGGCCTCCATCCTGACAAACACGGAGCAAACACTCAGACTCCAGTCAAACAGCAGGGCATCCGCTGCAGTACTACGGGTGAGCATTTGGCAACATAGGAGAAGGTCAAAATACCCTAATTACACCCCACAACGGGAGCCACGTATTGGAACGGAGCAACTAAACAGTTGGGATAAAACCAACAATGGTTCTTTGTGGTAGGAAAGTGCTAACTGTGCCGTTCTGCCACGTTACGCAACAGTGTGGGACACAAAGAACGGGACGCCACCACACAGAATCAGAGCGTCCAGAATCTGCTCAAGACATTTAATACCAGACTGTTAATGGTGTCACAGCCTTAACAACAGTTTGCACAGCTGAAATGAGTCAGTTTCACAAAAGCATGTACACAGAATTGATTAAATGAAGTTAGCACCAGTTAGCACACAAACGGGCTGTTACCACCACTAGGGAGGCTTCTTGAACACAGGACATGTACTAGACTAATGGGATTTAGTGGAGTCACGGTTACAGACACTACATGACATAAAGGGTACAGAAGCACTTTAAACAAGCCACATCCGAGAGTGAGAGCTACACGTACCCTTTACGTTCATGCAATCGTGTGCAGAGACTCTACCTAATAAAGTGTCAGAAGTGAAGATATCTACCTGCTGGTCTTCTAGAGCTTTGGTATTGAGGGACAAACAAACCTCTTCACACAAAGAATAAAGAAACATGTAAAACTTCAAAAACAAGAAATGCAGTCAATAACATGATGTCATTCAGACATGAAAAGACTTTCTTTCATTTGAATAAAAAAGGTCTGATTAACACAGCCATAGGAATGGACGCTCTACACTCTAGGAACTGTTACTTTGCAAAGTTTGGTAAACACTGTAAAGGCCCCGATATACGTCAAGAGAAGTCACAGAACGAACCGGTGTGACGTCACTTCAAACGAAATCAGGCCAAAACAAAGTTCATTCTGTGAGCTTCAAGTGAACTCGAACAAAGTGAACAGACACGAGCTGCTTTACAGGACAAACTGAAGCAGTAACTGAAACTGACACTGACACTGTATTCACTACTGTGAAGCCATCTGCTGTGTGAAGTGCGTTACTAATAAAGCAGTTCGCATCAGCATTTCTGAAGGTTAAGCACCGGATTTCACTGAACCTCCAATGAACAAATGGTCAGTTTCAAAGCCCCTTCTTTACCAGGACACTCTCTCAGCGTGACGTCATCAGGTGCGTGCGAGGCTGGGGTGTTACGCACCATCCTGACACTAATGATATTTGAGCGCTCGTCTGTGGAGACGTGACCAAGCTTGTCTACAGAGTCAATACAGCACAAGTGGAGGAACGTCTTACCGGGGGAGTTGGCCAGCGACGCGTGAAACACAGAGAAGTTGATGAGAGCGTACGATGCCAGGAAGAAATTGGAAATGATCGGGGCGATGATGTTCAACTCCGCTGGAGAAATTAAAAACAAGCATGTGTCAGAGCGAGGTGACCTCATCAACCCATCCCATCGTTTTATTCAACAACAATTTCTACCAATTAAAAATAATGAAATTTGTCGAGATCCTACCAATGAGAATGAAGGCCAAGGCAATGCCAAAGGTGAGGAAATATCCTCGCAGGGGCTCGTTGTTTTTGCCGTAGCCCTTCCCGAAAACCGCAATTCCAGGGTAGATATTGTCTTTGCATAAGGCCTGAGGAAATGGAAGAATCTATCAAACCAGCAAGACCTGTTCTGACGTCACGGAGCGAAACCACACATGTTAAAACACACAGCGGTCTCTGACATGAAGCAGCGCATGAGATGCCCACCTGGAAGACTTTGGGGGCGCTGACGAGAGAGGCCAGGGCCGAGGAGAGGGTCGCGGAGAAGATGCCGGCTGTGATGAGGGGCCCGAAGCCTGACACCACACTCATGACCTGCAGAACAAGACATTCAGACACAACCGCAGCCTTTCTCTGCCAATCCTGATGCATCCCGTCTGTAATGCTGTTAGTATTATTATTTATGTTTATTGCCATGCCAGCATCTAAGGCTATTTTCATGGCAAAACTTGTAAAATTAATTTGTAATTGTAATTGTATTTTAAGTTGTAAAATACAAATGAAGCAAACACAAAAACACAGTAGTTAAAATTATACAAGGATTTTTTTAATTAATCTAATTTTTCTAAAAATCTTTTCTGATAAAATCTTACTAAATAACAGGGTTTCTGCAGGATATTTAAGCTCAAATCTAAGACTTTTTTAAGACCTGCACAAATAAAATGAATACCATATGAGCGGGGTAAGGCAGTGTCTATAGTAACATATTAAACTGTAAAATGACTGTAAAAAGCATGATTTACATTTCAGATACAAGTTTTCACAAAAACAAAAAGTTTTAATTAAACAAAAGTATTCATTATTACATTAATTTAAACAATTATCAATAAATTATATATTAATTAAAATAACAATTTTACCGTTTATATTTTTTAATAATGCATTCTTTTTATCGCTCCACAATTCACATTTCCGCACTGTGTGTGTTGCAGGGAAAACATGGGTCGATTTTTGCTTGGTCTGAACACAAACACAGGCTCACTGAAAATTAAGCCAATATCGCAATTCTTCTGGTCTTTTCCAGCCCCCCAAGGTTCTTTTTTTTTTTTTTATTTCCCCCCCAAAGATTTCTTGAAATCATAATTAAGACTTTCTTGTACAATTTAAGACTTTTTATGGCTTTAAATTTGATACAACTAAATCCAAGACGTTTTAAGGACTCGCAGGAACCCTGAACAAGTCCCCGAGTGAGCATACTTCATAAAAAAAACTAGGCATTAAAACTAGGCCTGGGCGATAAAACGGTATAGATATTCGACGGTACACCTTCTTCAATAACGATATAAAAAAATGTCGATATAGCGCACGATATAGGCACGAGCTATGAGTGACGCAGACAGCACACAAAAACACGAACACATGCTGAAATGAGTACTGTGCCTGCCTGTGATAAGGAGATTGTGAATAAAAAAATTTATATTAATCGAATTTAAAATAAACATTTGCATTTGAATGTTCGGGAAGTGATCAGATGTTATACTCTCGAAAGAAAGTGATTATGACTTGTGTGCAATTTGTTACTGTTTTGTTATCCTAGCCCATTAGGCGCGCCCGCGGCCTGCATTATTCATATCAAAATCTTAAGAATATAGAAGTCAATGCGGAGAATATCTTGACTGATTTAAAACGAAACCAAGCATTCACACAGATGCTCTTCAGTCACATTTTTAGATGGACACATATCCTGCTGCACTCGCGTCTCGGCACAAAAGATGTATAAAAGCATGCAAGTTAAAACAGTTTAAACTTTTAGAAAACACATCACGAATTTGTGGAGGTTTATTCCTTTTCACTGCATCTCGTATGTTTTTAAATGCCATCTATGTGATGGGCGATTTGGCTCTTTGTATTAAGCAATGCATAAACACATGATACTATTTTGTTCATAATTGTTTATGAAATTTACAAAATTATATTTGATTTATATGAGTTAATTTATATTAATATTTGTTGTTTGTCTCAATAAATTGGGTTAATTTAAAAATACAGTGGTTAAATAAAAAAAAATGTCTATTGCTCTTTGTTTTAAAAAAGGTTATAAAAATGTCAATAATTATCGATACCAAATGATATGAAACATTATATCGTTAATAAATTTTTTTTTTTTTTAGCTATATCGCCCAGCCCTAATTAAAACCAATACATTCCAATAAAATGTTTCATTTGGCCAGAGTCTGTGCTGTGTGCCAAGTGGAAGCGTTTTAGCATTATGCCTTAAAATGATGCTCAGGACGCTCACTAGGATTTGGAACGGAGTCATAATGTAGAAAAGGCTGTTGTCTGTATGTCTGCTGTCGATGATGTACCTGGAAATCATTGTAAAGGCCGAACTTGCAGGCAGACTTCCCTCCTTCAACAGGTCTGCAGGAACTGAAGTCATAGCCGAACTTACAGGCCGCATCAGTGCAGTTTAAGCCACTGAGAGTTACGTTACTCTCCATTCCTGTAGCATCCCGCACGATGCAAGCACCTTTCAACAAAACATTCAATACATAATACAAATCAATCAATAATACAGGAGTAATCAAAACGATATGCAATTCTGAGAGAGTATACCTGCAGAGATGGCCACACCCACGTACACGAGGCCCGTTATGAGGATAGCCAACAGCGTTCCTTTAGGGATGGCCATTTGAGGATCCTTAGAGAAAAGAAACCATTACAGAGAATCTTTGCAGAGACTGTGATGAAGAGTAACTAAATGCGTTGAGGAAAGGATTGCCGACACTCACTGCTAGATCTCCTGAGATGTTGGCTCCAGCCAAAATGCCTGTGGCAGCTGGGAAGAAGATGGAAAAAACGGAGAAAAACGTCTCCCCTCGAAAGTCTGGGCCAAAGTTATCTGCCAAGATGCCCGCTAAAAAGACAAGATGTCCGATAATTACAGTAGTTAGATAATGGAAAGCACAACAGGAATGAATAAAGAGAAAACAACTACCAAATTTCAAACTCAGAACTCAGGTCACACAAAAACATTCCCAGTGGCCTTGGACTATCCTGAACTATTGTTCTTAACTGGTTTTCCCTAAAGACTCAAGTGGCGATCAAGTGACATTGTTAAAGTAACATTTTTTTTATATTATACCAAGAAAAACTACAGCAAATCTCAGAAGCCTTGGTTTCATGGTTTCCACCTTTTTAATTTTTTAAGGTTTCATTCTTGCCAGTGAGTAATTCACAGCACAAAACACTGTGCTCAGCACAAACCATGTTTATCAAACACAGTAGAGTTTGATTTGACGCACACCCTTTTACATTATTAAAAAAAAAAACGTTCATAGCAGTTTATCATGTACATACAGCTTTGTTTTCTTTCTGATGCCCACCGGTTGATAAGTGCTAGTCTAGATGAGCTCATTCTTACCGTCATAGCTGAAGAAGCCAAATTTCTCCTTGGACTCGACAGGGATGAAGGTCCCAATGAAGTAGTTAAAGATAGCAGTGACCAAAATGAACAAGAGGAATATTTGAGCCTGTGAAACAAAATCATTTTGACAAATGGTGAATTCATAAGGTCAGCACTGGCTGATGATCAAAGAAAACTGAAGATACACTAAATCTCCTGCCTTGGCCTCCCACTCCATTCCAGCCACTGAGACGCCAAGCAGCAGGATGACCGTAATGGTTCCAATGATCCTGACGTCATTAATCTCATCGAGCATGAGCGCACCGGAATTCTAAACGGACACAAACCCATGTGATTAGTCGGCCTACACAAAATAATTTTAAAGCAAACTGAACAATGTATGAGAGAACAGAACTGCGCCTCTTACAATGAGCAGCTCAACTACAGTTTCTGCAAAGCCCACGACGTACATGGCCACGGCCACAGCGTTGGCAAAGGCAAAAATCAGACCAATGGAGCCGCCAAACTCTGGGCCCAAACTTCGAGATATTAAGTAATACGCCCCACCTGAAGAAAAGATATTAAACAGATCACCTTTCTGAAAAGACAATTCGAGGCTGATTTATCAGTTATCCTGTTGCATCATTAAGAGGCCCTTTAAAATATTCTGAAAATCGCACCATCGTGATTTCATGAGCAGGTGCACACAAACACTTGGACAAATTCAAGTTCATTGCTAGGACCTTTTGAAACGGAATGGTGGCCATACATGCATTGCTTACTCACACATTCGGTTATGTTATTTCAGTATTTTATCCAAGAGCAGTTCATCATTTGGCAACTTTGGCCTCATTCTGCGGACGCAAGATTCTAAACAAATGCTACACAGTCTTTCACTGAACTCAAATCATTAACTGATTCTGGTCCTGCCCTTGTGTTTGTTCTTCATGTTAACTGCATTTTGAGAGTTTTCTGAATAAACGGTTGAATCATTCAGGCTAATTTGTCTATTGGCAAGCGGGAGTAAAAAGTAGAGCAGTGTGTGTTGTGGATAAAGCAGTGGTAGACCAATCCATTGTGTGTCTCAATGATATATCCCAGTGATACAGTGAGAAGAGGAATGGGCCCAGCACCGAACCCTGAGGTACCCCTGTGGATAAGATCAGAACGGGTCAAGTTACCAATAACAATGAAGTACTCTCAGCTATGCTGAAACATCCTCCCATATTCAAGCCTAGTCTAAAGATTTTCCTAATAATCAGGGGTGAGAAAAGTGCACAGACTGAGTACAGATCGACTTGAGGGAGTGTTTAATGCTAGATCTTATTTATGCAAGTGTGTATGTATTAATAAATGACTGGAATACCAGAGAAGATTAGGCCTAATCTGATTAACGGCTACACACCTACAGTGTGCTACAGTGACGGGAAGCATTAGCACAAACACGCATCAAAAATCCTGCATGCAATGCTGAAAAACAATATATGTAAAGTAGCGAATGTAATGTTCTGATGAGTGTGAGAAAGCAGTTCTCTAAACTAAAAAGAGCTGCAGTGACAGCTAAATATCATTGAGGATCTCAAACAAACCCAATCCTACACACACACACACACCCTCCCGTGACTGGGTTAATAACTAACACCTAAGGTGCTAATGGAAAAATATTGATTTGCTTCCACACTGAAACAAAAACTTTATCTCTAGTGCCATCACCCTGCTCTCAGATGAAGGCCTGTAGAGAGGGACAGCTATCCATTTCTGCCTTCCAGACTGCCAACGAACCTCACAATTGCCTGAGAGAAAAACACTGAAATCTTAAAACACTCTATTGAATTTCCCCACAGGCTGTGAGAACTGGAAGCATTACGCCGAGTACCTTACTGCCCCTTCATCCGCCGTTAGTGTAGTGCTAGAACAGTTACGTCACACTCATGCACTCAGATAAGAGTTCAAAAAGACTATGCCACCAAAAATGAGAAAACCTCATGTGAAGACCTCAGGAACAATACCTCTACCCTATAGGGTTCATAAAACGAGAGTCTGTATGTAAACAAAGTTAACCACATGCAAGTAATGACTAAGTAACAATAATTGATGCCACCAAAATCTCTTTTGGGAATCTGTCCATTTTCTCCTCTTTCCTCATCATGGGTGCATTTCTAGCCTGTCCTCTGCCGTGTTTTCAACCTCTACAACTTGTTGGTGTAGTAAATATCCACATTTGATTGAGGAAATAAAGGCTATTAAAATCATAGAAGGAAGACTTTAACTTGTTTCTATCATTTTTGTTATGCATTTTACATCTGCCCGTAGATGAGCTTACAATGTCAATCCTGTTGGGGTCACTCGTGTACAGTAAACAATTGGATGTTTATGGAATATCAGCATTTATCCACATTGTGTCATTTGTGTGTAACAGTTTCACAACAGGCACCCTTTGAATGGTTTTTGCACCAGTGAAAGTCACAGTTGAAATAATGCACACGGTGCTAATGCACTTTTTTTTTTAATTACCTCCTCGTACAAAGCCATTGGTGGCGATCGCAGAGGTCGAGCAGCCCGTGATGGTAGTCACAACAGTGGCCATAACAACAATGATGCAGGAATACGCTGTGGAAATAAAAAGGTGAAATGACAGTGAACGTTTCCACGACACATGGTTATCAGGTTCAGCACTAAACACTAGCCGTCTGCGGCTGGCTTCACACTGTATGCACTGTATGCATACATTTCCAGTGTTGGAGCTGCTAAATGACAGCTGACCGCTCACAACGCCTCACAGCAACATTCAACATGTGCATGAGAAATGACTGTAGCTCGATGGAAAACACAAGAGTGTGCTTGTGAATTGAAGTGCTAATTCACACGGCCGACCAAAGTCAAACCTACCAATTCCAGCCTGGCCCACGATCCATGTCATTCGAATGAAGAGCATCACGCCCCATATGTTTAACATGCAGCGCACCTGCACAGAGGAAGGATGCAGTTTAGACTCATGCTGACAAAAACATCAAGGACCAAAGCCGTTTCTCAAACCTCATTCACCGGGACGATGAGCGCTGGACAGGAACCCATCTGTGTTTGAAGGAAAGCTGCGGGCTGACGGCTATCGATGGCATGTGTGGCTTGACGTCACGTCCGTTACCACAAAAGACTTCACCAGTATAACAGCAATACTTCTACAGGACAAACAAACCTACCCAGAGCTGCAGCAGGTTTTGCCTAAGCAGTTTATTATTTGATACAAACTATTCCAAAATAATTTTTTTGTGGCGTGACAACAGTTCCAGATGGATACACTTTTGTCTGTGTGTTATTACTGTAATTCCTGTGGGTCAGTTTACTCCATCAGCAAGCAATTATTTTACACTACTTCAATATGAACATGAGGTACTGAAGGAGGAGCAGAAGTTTTCTTCTGAGGTAACGGACATTACACCACACAGCCTGTCGACGGAGAACCCGGATCAGTCCTTCAAGCACATTTGAACACAATTCAAAGATTGACTGAGTTCCTGCCGTGGTTTGAAAGACGCTTTGGATGAAAATGAATTTTCACTTGTCGACACTATGAGAAGCTGTTTGGTGTCAAATGTTAAGACTGGGAAGGTGAAAATGAGGACAATTTTAAGGACAAGGAAGACCTGTCAAAATATTGACCAAGAGACGAGAAGCAGAGCTGATCTGTGACCCATAAAGCTTTTACTGGATTCACACGCGTCAGCGAGGAAGACGGTCTGCACTGAGCAAAGCCACGGCTTGTTGAGAGTATTAGCATATTAAACATTACAAGAGCACGACAGTTTAGCATGCAGCCTCTAATAGGAGTCTCTACAGGCAGCAGATATAGCAAACTAACAAAAAACCCAATTATCACCCACAGCAGAAAAATCTCACTCATCGCCCACGTTATATTCATTCCCATCTTGGATTTTGTGTGGGTGCCACAATTCTGAGACAAATGCCATTAACTGCTGCGCTGACTTCTGCTGAAGCATGTTTGATCTGATGTTAACTCCTCTTACCAGCACTCCTTTGATCCAGCCGAACTTCACCACTCCTTTAGACTCAGAGGCTTCTTTAGCCGCGGCCTCCTCTGCAGGGGTCAGCTCCTCGCCGTTAGCAAAGCCATCCTCGAACGGCTCCTGCAATCGCAGATAAGCACACGCATGAATACGTCTGAGCATGGAGTAACACGCAATGAAGAATCACTCGCGGCCAAAATGAAAACGCTTGGAAGTATAGTAATATTTTAGCACTTATCTTCAAGTAAAAGTTGTTCTCATGTCATAGTTAAAATTTCAAATATTCTCCTTCCGGTAGATTTGCCAACCGCCATTACAAGTTAAAGACGATGCTCAAATGTGTTTAGCCGCCATTAAACCAAAAGAAGAAGAAATGTGGGAGCGTGACGCACGAGAACTAGTGAGGGCTGTTCTAGCGCATCACACGTTTGAGCTTCCGTGTTCAGTGTCTTTGATGCGCACTCTTGTAACGACCACTCACTCATTTATCGTTCACGTTTATCTGCCGTCAGACACCGAGATGTTGTTGCCATAATGCATTGCTACTGGTTGCGTCTTGCTTCGGATTTGAGTGACAGACTGGCATTGTGACAGCGCAAGCTTCATGCTTTCTAACCATATCTCCACTTTTTACCTTTATGTTGCAATTGTTCTGCTTATTGTACATATAAAATACAAAACGTTTACATCAGTAGACCCAATGTCTTTATAAAGTTTGTGCACATAAAACAGTATCTTGTATACACACACACACACACACACACACACGTATATTACTTTTACTGCCTGCACAAACACTGGATTGATTTTAATAGCTTTAATGTACTTGAATTGTGCATCAAACACTAGAAACATACAAGTATCTGATCAGAACTTGGTATTGGCAGATACGCAATATTCAGTGACTGTGGGCACAACAAAAACCTGATTGGGATATCCCTAATATCACCATAAATGATGTACAAGTGGCTAATGCAAATGAACTGCAAACATGAAAACAGTCCTGAGCTCGAGACAGCAGCACAGTTGCTGTCTTTGTGTCTGTGAAAGGTCAAACGCAGGAAGTGTCCCTCCTCCACAGAAACAAAGCCATGACGAAGGCATTCGGCCATTACAGCTCCTGGGAAATAAACGACCGGCCTGACATCCACACAGAGACTTCACAATGACAATGTGAGGAGTTTACAACATCCTGTCCAGCGCACATAAAGCCCTGGTTTGGACTGTGGAAAAAGCAAGCAGCGGTTCGATGCGAGCGCAGGAGCCGGGGGCTGTACTGACATCTGTTAGAGGTGTTCAATGGCAGCGCTGCACGCCGAGGACAAAAGTACAGGAGAAATCTGTCATAAAGATCCCGACAGAAGGATCTTTCTTCACTCCACACCAGCACATTTCTTCAGGATATTCGTTCAGCTGAAGGGCACGTGAAGCTTGTGTCCTTGACCAAATGAGTGAGTGTTGATGGGATTCATATGTGACATTGAGTGGAGTGTATTGATGGCCGGTGGCTGCAGGACATACTGTATTACACGCCTAATAACTTGGCAGCACTTTACTAATATTTTTCCCCTCCATCAAAAAAGCCACAACCTTTAACCCGTGATGAATAACCCTGCTCAAGGTGGGGATCTAATAACGAAAGGATTCGTTACCACACATTGTGATTAGTGGTTATTAAAACCTATTCAAAAACACTATTCTATGACTAATAAAGTGACCTAATTCACAGCAGAAACAACAGGATGAACAGCAAGAATTTCAGTCCAGATCATTTCAGTATGAAGCATTATTTTATTCTCTGTTTTAATTGGACTTGATTGCATTTTTTCATTTGATCTGTTTTAATCTGTAAAAATAATTTTGGTAATTCAAAAGCACGTCTAATTAATAATGAAACTTGTTAAACTTAACAGCAATTAGGCCTAATTAAAACATTTATTCATTTTGTTCTTTATAACTTCCCTAATTCCATGTCTCCTGTTTTGATTCCCAGCATGAATATGGGAAGGAAGAGTGGCAAACAATATACCAGCAGATGAAGCGGGTGATATAAAAAAAAAAAAAAAAAAAAAAAAAAAGTGCTAACTTTTGCACTTGGAATAATGAAACAAGCCAGCCTTTAAACTGCAATGAGAAGTGCCTTCTGAGAGGTGCAAACGACCAAACACCGTGCGTCAAACAAAGGGCTGCACACACACACACACACACACACACGCTCAGTGTTTTCTGGTTCATTTCTGCTCCTCACTGCATTGAGTGATCATACAGTACTGTATAATGACCACGATGACAACAGACCAGCGCTGCTTCACACGTCTCTCGCATCTCTCTCCATGCTCTCTCATAGACATGTCAACCCAAGTTAGGAAAGTTAATTGGCAGCTACCTATTTTTCCAAGTCATTTGCTCTTTGTATGGGTTCCTGCTGAAGCAGGATCTGAATCCACAGCACACATTAGCGGATTATTCAGTCAGACTGAACAGAAAGTGTGCATTAGTGAGGGACCTGTAGCAGCGGCACGGACATGGATGAAAACACGGCTTTGTTTGAGCTTTTCAACAGCTCGTCATGAATCCGCGAGGCTCGGTGAGGGGCACGTGAAAGACCAGACATCACACACGCTCCTATGAGCGCTTCAGAATTTAAGGAACACGAGTTTAAGAAAGAGAAATTTGATGAAATATCATTTTATCAACTGTGTTTTTTGTTTTTGTAATATAAAGCATGCACTGATAAAGCATTTACAACAAAACATGAATTGGCAAAGTAAAGAGTAGGCTAGTTTCCTCCAGCAGACTGCAGCCTTCCGAGTAGGGTTGGGTATCGTTTGGGGGTTTTTTCGATACCGGTGCCAAATCGATACTTTTAAAACGGTTCCGGTGCCTAAACCGGTACTTATTCAAACTAAATAAATCAAAAATGGATGAAAAAAAAAAGGATGGACTTGCCATTAGCACTATAAACACATGATGTCCGTTTCATTCATACTGCACGCCAGAGGGCGCCCTCGCACAGAGAATCCACATATCCAGTCACTGAAGTAGAGAACTCGTGACCCTCCAGGAAATCCCTCATATGCTCAAAGACATGCTATTATATCTGTGACTGAGTAAACAGAACATAGAAACGTTTCGAATGATAAAACAAAGACAAACACTCGACTGCCACAATATAGTTTATCTGTGTTATTCAAGCCGCCACTCCTTGTATGTTCATAATTAAGTATTTTAGATCCATTGTTAATCGATGTATTTTAAAGTACGTATGGAACATATTTTCTGCCTCGTTCTGTGACGAGAAGCCTCATCAGATCACAGAAGGAAGCATGTGACTGGTGTTGTGGAGTAAAAAGGTTATAATGTTCTCTTGTGTTGGACAACAGGTTTAGAAATGTGAATATAAGGGAGGTTTAGCTTTAGGCGTTTTAGTTTAAGCATGTTTAGCTAAGTTAACGGAAGGCATCAGAGCAAGTGTAATTACTGCATTCCCGCGCTCCTCGATGCTCTCAGTTCCCGAGCTCTGCTTTTACAGCGAATGTGCAACCACATTGACACTCTACTCTCGCGGAGTACTACAAAGATGTGTTGGATCTGTATTATTAGAGCTTTCCCACTTGAGTTCACGTGCGTTTTCTCAGTCGGGGAATTATTTTTCACGTGCGGTGCCGGTGATGATGCTTCTTACGTCCGTTTCGGAGAACCAGAGGACACATATTTCAATCGATCGCTCAGGCATGGCACCGAAATGAGGCACCAAAATCTGCGTTCTGATTCGGTTCTAGTACATACCGGTTACATAGGTACATTTCGGTACCCAACCCTAGTCCAGAGAGCCAGTGCTCTGCCACAGACGCCGATCCTTCAGCACACACACACACACACACACAACTACGCTGGAGAAGGACAGTGCATCAACGTCTCAATCCGATTCCTCTCTTTCTGCTGATGAAAGATTCACAAGTCCACATTTCTCAAGACTCTGACCTTCCAAATGAAGTCGCTTCCCACTAAAACCATTTAGCAGCTGTATTCCCTGTCTGAACCAGATCAAACCCCCTCCTCACTTGTGATCTCCGGAGATGAAGACTGTGAAAGAGGCTTCTTCCATGAAGCAGCTCAAAGACGAAAAGTCTTGTTTTGAGAATATGAAAACTGGAAATGCAAAGCAATATTGTAACAAATTTAACAGCACATGACCAGCACCAGTCCTTGTGCCATCTGACTATGCAGCGTGGTAGCTTGAACAAAGAAAAACAAACATGAAGTCATCCACATAAAAACTTTAGTCTAAATACAACATACATAACGTCAGACAATGCGACAGCTTTTATGACATGCTATTTATTAGTCAGTTTTGAGTGCTCCGAGAGAGTCCAACAGTGCTGACGGGACGCTTCCACGGACTCACGGCATGGAAATGAAGAGATACTGAGCTCCTGAGATATCAGGAAGGGAGGGATGCTGATGGACCCATCTGACATCATTAGCATGGGTAAATAACATCATTAGCATGGGTAAACAGAAGGCATATTTCACCCATGCGGCTCCAAATGCATCATGGAAAACTATTCCACCACAGTCTCAGTTAGTATGAGGTGAATGGGCCGCTTTGTTGGCCATTTCATTACGGTTTCAAGGTCTAGTTTGGTCCTGACATGGGAATGTCACTCTAAACGGGAAGTGAGCACTTGGGTCGCCCCCAGGAGACGCAGGATTATTAGCGTGTCTGTGAACACAGCGTAAGATCACGCACACGCCTGCTGTACACGAAGTTAACGTCACGTGAACAGAAGCAGCGCCACATGTGTGCAGACTTCCTGTGCATGTTTATCTATCAAGCTACTACCACATACTTTCTGTGGGAAAGAAACAAGCCTGTTTAAATGAAAGCGGCAGTCGGAGGACTGTGAGATATCACTGCGTTCACAGCTCACTCTAGCCTTACAAGTTAGTCCTCTCTTTTCTCTTTAAGACTGGTCGTAACATTTTCATGTCGGTTACATAAAGACTGACCAACTAGCTTAGTCTTAGTCAAGGGGGAGATCTGTCTTTTCAGATTCTAATTAGTGCAGACTAGTTCTTAAGATAGTCTCAACATAGCAGCTACAATTATGCAACTGGTTCTTCACGCACAGCAGCGCTCGTAATCATAGCAGCTGACGCTTTCACGGAGGAGGACAATACAGCTCACACACATCTGAAGTGGTTTGTGGTAATTCATTTAATTTGGTGTTGAGTTTCACATACTGTGAATAATCCTAGTGATTTTACTGTACTTTCTACAATGCACGCTTTCATTATTCGTCAGTTTGAAAGTGTTCAGTCAGATTGAAGTCTGAATCCAAATAAGGTTTTAATCGGTTTCAGTCGGGTGTCTGATCTAACTTCAACAGCAAAAGAGAGAGATAGTAATATGTACAAACCACATTTGCAGCTGATGCTGATAAGCCACACAGAAAATGATGAACCCATAGCCAGCACAGTGTAACAGACAGAAACAGCCTCTTCTAACAGATTGACAAACTAAACCTCATCTGCACAACAGACACTGATCGGAGACACATTCATGTGCATGGATTACAGACACGGGAACACTTGCACAAAAATCAAATCCTGATATGCATCAACATAAGCATGAGGACTCCAAGGCTCAATATATTTGCAACAGCATCTGCATTGTACTGAATGGCTTGAGTGAATCCGGATTTTCAATGAGAAATCTTGATTTTCATCCAGGAACCAAAGGGAAAAAAGAAAATTGTTAATTTCAGGTGCATAAGGAAAAAGCAGTTTCAGATCCAGAGCGATCATTATATTTGATCCAGGAGCATGAATGAAGCTCAGATTTAAAGAGAGGAATCAAGCTTTCAGAAAACTCAGTTTTGCACGAACTAATCCCTCCAGACGGGACCCAGGGAATGATGGGTAGAGTCCTCCTGCTGGCTGCATGTGTAGATGTGAATGGAGAGGAGAGGAGAGGTGAGCTCATCTCATTCAACAAAGCGGCTCATTGTTGCTGGATCTACTCGAGCCTGATCACAACTGTAACTGAAAACCATTGAAAAGCCCCCAGCAAACCCACAGCACCCATTACAGCTCATTCAGCACACCACATTAAGAGCCAGGGCTCATCTCCCACAATTCATTCATAAGAGATGAGGAAAAAAAATGAAGCATTACGTTTCAGTAAGAGATCTCTTAAAAGCCTGACGTGGCATTTTCAGGAAGGCTGGGGAACAGCTTTAAAAATGACAAGAACTGGTTTTTAAAAAAAGAGGGGAAAACACACTCTAAAAGCACACATCAGCCAGTACTTGTGACAGTAAAGATATGATTCAGAGCTCCATATGAAAATAATAAACTACTAACACATCTAATTCAGTAAAGACACCAATTAGTTTGTACAATTACAGTCTCAAAGTGCTGCAGGCCTCACTGGTTCAGACCTTTGTAAAGACTCAACAGCTGATAGCATGTCTGATTTAAAGTTTATCTTTGAACAGGGTTTCTGCAGATATGAACCAGTTAAATTTATGACTTTTTAATACCACCTTATATGACCTAAACCTGTAATGGAAATACACATTTTATTACATACATATATGTAATATTTAATGTGTATAAATTAAAAAGAAAACAAAATATCAATGCTGTAATAAATGGTATTTATTACTACGATATACAGTGAACTTTTAATGTCAGCAGACAATATTCCATACAAAATATCCCTGCAAAATAACTGTTTATTCCACCAAAAATCTCAGTGATGCAATTTATTCTGAAGCAATATTTTCATCAGTGTTCTATCAGCTTTTACATACTTAAATTTGCATATTTACATTTACAAAGGCCTATTTTTAACCTTTTAGATGTATGCATCATCTTACATATCAAATTATTACAATTTATCAATAAATAATTAATAAATAGATTAAATAATTTACACTGCAAATAACAAATAATTACAACGGCAATAAATAATGTTATGAGATTAATGTTTTAAATGCATTTATGAATATACAAATAAGAAATGTTGAGGGGAAAAATGCATACTTTTCAACAAACTTCTCAACTGAACGACCAGTAAGTGACAGTAAGTCACTTAATGAGTGAGTATTGAGTCATTCATTCAACTGATTGAGTGTGTTAACATGCTGGTAGCTTAAGGACTTTCGTGGACAGCTGACTCCTAAAGTTTGACCATATTCTGTGTGGTGGTCAGACAGAAATGAATATTTTCTAATAAGTTTAAATAGATTTTTACCTTTATGGGCATTTTACCTTTATAAAGCCATTTTCTTTCTAAGAGTGTCCATTATCGTTTGAGTCAAATTCTTACATTTAATCAGTGAATTAGAATAATAAGACATTTGGGCTGTTAGCAAGCATATGAAATCAGTATCAACAAAATTCATCTTTGCAATCCAGACATAAGCTGCATCTGAAGTGGCATTTAGATGTTTACACGCTGTTTAACGCAGAACATGAATGTTTAACCTGCAGTTACTAATGCATTAATACTGTTTTGATATTTTCAACATAAAGTGTTGAATACTGATATTTGAAATTATTGAAAAAATGAAGATACTTTAAATGTTAAATTAAAAGCGCCAGTAGGTGGCAGTAAGTCACTGTCAATAAGTGAGTCATTGCGACAGAACCGAATCATTTAAACGAGTGATTAATTCGGGAACGAAACACCGTCATGTTGCTCAGAGACGCAAAACAGTGCTGTGGCAGTGTTTGGAATTATTTTTGATGTCGAAATAGAGCAAAAACAAGAAATATGGTGTCTAAAACGTAAGTCTCTTAATAAACCTTCTAGTTTATTGAACTGTTGTAAAAAAATCAATATCACATTTGTATATGGTAATTTTTGGAGAAAAAAAAGGCACTCTTCCGCGTGAACTTGAGAATAAATATAGACATTTTCTGCCCCCAGAATTGAATTTGTGATCATTCTGAATGTATTTTAATAGACTGAATCATGCAGTGAAACAGCGCACTAGACTTCACGTAATGCGTGCACTCTGTAGGTGTTTTGAATATTAGTTTTTTTTGCTCGTTATATTGAGTAAAATAGCTCACTTGTCATGGTGTTAACTATATCATGTTATGAATAAACTAAACATTTAGAATTTTTAACCTCAGTGTGTTTCTTCTGAGTTTATGTGTGCGGTCACGCTCATTTGTTCTGAAGTCTCGAGACAAACAGAGTGAGCTTCAGCGCAAGCTTGTATTCTGTATTCTGCGAACTTACTGCGATTCTCTCTGATGACGCAGTAACTTAACCGCGGGTCTGCGGTTGTCCAATGATTGTAAAAGTCTAGGTCCGTCAGACTGAAGATATGTTAGCAGTAATGAGACCAAAAAGAATTAAGACCCATCGAATCCGAATTTAAGACATTAAGACTTTTTAAGGACCTGCGGACACCCTGTTTGAAGGCAAACGAGGGCTTCAAATTAGGATGAAAGTTAGTATGAGAGTGAATAAACATGGACGAATGAGAAAATAAAGAGCGAGACATCCTTGATATTGAAAAGGGTTATTAAAAACACAGTAAGGCCTTAACTCAGTACTTGCATGCTGTCTGACACACACACACAGTCAGACAATAAGAGTATGGTTTATGGATTCAGTTCTCTTTTACAACTTACTGTGCTTAAGCAAAACAGCCTCTGTAATATACATGTAAATACAATTAATCTGAGCAGCCAGTATGTCGAATTCTGTGCATTCAGTCTTAAAGTGACGGCAACCTGAAAATAATGCTGCCTGTGTCATTAATGCCAATCAAACAACAATAAAGAAAAACACTGGCCACTCTTGACCGAAAAACTTTATTAAAAATAATAATTAAATGAATACAGTGAAGACTTCCCAGTGTTTATTTACATATGATTACTACATTTCTGTAGCATTTCTTCCTTCAATGCCACTGTTAAATAACTGAAAAACATAAGGTTATATTACAACTTAATATAATATTAACCATTTACATTTATTTAATTTGTATAGTTTGTATAATATTCCATTTGTATAATGAGAAAGTGTGTTAAAAGCCCACACAATCGTTCAGTTAATGCTGACAATGGAGCCAATTGAGAGAACTGTGAGGTGACATACTTCATTGCACACAGCAGGACAAGGATACATGAGGACTGACCAATGATTGTTGCAAGCGTGAACAAACACGCTTTCTTGTCATGAGGAGTGACTTTTGCTATGAAAGATATGATAGTTTGTCATGAACTTGTGCACTCGATGCTCAGAAAGTGCTAAGAAAGGTAAGAACAGTAATAACTAAAGCTATGGGAGACTTACTGTATATTACAGAGTATTCCAAGTTTGCTGACTTTGTAAATTCCTGTTTCTTTACGAGTACACACTTGATTAGAGGAGGTGTACTGTATATGACTCTGCTTTGCACATGAACATTTTAATACGCAAGCATAATTTGAGAAATAAATAAATAAAAAGGCCACATGATGCTGCTGCAGAGACACATGAGAGCGCACAGGGGAGGAATGATGGGATACTGCAGTGTTTGTATCCATCAGAGGAAGACACTGATCTGACAGACATGTGACCTCACTGATGATGTCACCTGCAGCAACACAGTGAAAGGCATAAGACAGCCAGTGTCAGCACACATGACAGCCACCATACTGCAGCGCTCAGAGAGCGACGGCCACCATACTGCAGCGCTCAGAGAGCGACGGCCACCATACTGCAGCGCTCAGAGAGCGACGGCCACCATACTGCAGCGCTCAGAGAGCGACGGCCACCATACTGCAGCGCTCAGAGAGCGACGGCCACCATACTGCAGCTGACGGCCACCATACTGCAGCGCTCCAAGAGCGACAGCTCCAAAAAACGTAAATTGTTTGTCATGTTGACCATAAAGAGTATTTTAAAGGGGTCATATGATGTTGCTAAAAAGAACATTATGTTGTGTATTTGGTGTAATGAAATGTGTTTATATGGTTTAAGGTTCAAAAAACACATTATTTTCCACATACTGTACATTATTGTTTCTCCTCTATGCCCCGCCTTTCTGAAACGCGTCGATTTTTACAAAGCTCATCGGTCTGAAAAGCGAGGTGTGCTCTGATTGGCCAGCTATCCAGTCTGTTGTGATTGGCCGAATACCATCAAGAGTGTGATGAGACGGAAATGTTACGCCCCTCACCATTACTGTGATGATGCCCTGTCAGGCCGGAGCGACGAGGCAAAAACATTAAAACCCATTATAAACGAGGCATTTGTTGCATCCAGTGGGGACATAATTACGGATTATAATGACTTATACTGTCTTTTTATGCGTTGCATTGCATCGCGCTGCGTAAACATAAAACCATGTCTGCATTTGTGATCGGAGAAATGACAAACAACAAGTGCTACTCTACACTGCTCAAAACTCGCTTTTGAATCGTCAGTGACAAATTCTTTAAATATTAAAAACATACTTACAGTATGTGAGTCAGAACAGCTGGCAATTGTAGTCTACTCTCCGAGGATCAGGAAACGGTCCTCATTAAAATGTGCTGCACACATCTGAATATATTTGGGTTGAAGTGTTCTGGAACAGTGTTGTAAATACAACTTAACCACTGATTTCTAGTCGTGTCCTCTTTTGGAAGACCACACAAAGTAGTTTCGCTTTCACAACGAAACACACAGTGCCTTCACGACATGGCGGGCGGCAAAACAACTAAGTTACGCCTTCTTTCGTTGCGTGCACATTTGGGCGGTGTTATGCAAATCTTCTCACACAGTGATGCAGACATGTGGGGGCGTATTAGAACGAGACGTTCGGAGGATATGGACGAGTTCACTGAATAAAGAATATCTCTTTTGGGTTTGAGACTTTAGTCTTTGCAACTTCAGGGATCTTATCTATTCATGAACAGCTTGTAACACTCCAAAGAGAAAGCAAAACTTGAAATCGCATCATATGACCCATTAACGGTCTGGTTTCTCCAAATTTCAAATAGGAGCAAAAATCTGCCTTTAAACTTGAAAGAAATAAAGTTTGATCAATTGAAAATGTGATAATTATCGATATTGACTGATATGAAAAAAATTATCGTGATCATTTTGGCAATATTGCCCAGCCCTAACAGCAGCACTCAGAGAGCGATGGCCACCATTTTAGTCAAGCATCAAAATTGGTTTCTTACAGATTTCTTATAGGTTTATGTTGGGTTTGCTAGATTAGGGAACAAGCTAAAGAAAATCATAAATGAATGAAGAAGATTGTGTGCGTTTTGTAAAATGTAAACAATATTATGTTTCTACTATAATTCATCATTAAAACAAATATTCAAATGGTGGCTGTAAAAAATTATGACAGTTATTCAAACATACATTAATTAAAAGACAAGTTAAGTAAAAGTTTAATATGTAATTTAATGCATGTTAATTGGAATGCTCCTCTCTAGAATTATTTTTTCTAACAAACACTGAATGTCCTGTGGTAAATGCTAAGTTGCATGACATTGTTCACAAGCTGTTTAAAACGCTGACTGAGTGATTACATGAGAGACTTCAAGAAGCTGTACTGTTTCTTTCAACATTCGGTTCACTTGTGCTCTGTGCTGCTTAATCTCATTTTTGGTTCATCACTAGTGATCTCATGAAGCTCATTTTGATGACAAACTCACTGAAACACTGAGCTCAGGTGTGATAAAGGTAATGCGTGACCACTGGGATGCTGCCTGCATTGCACTCATGGGAGGAGCATCACTATGGAGACGGGGCCGGAGGCGCCGGGGGACCAGTGCTCCTTCACCTGTTGTTTTAGGCCCGTCCCAGCATGCTCTTACCCTCTACTGACACCAGGACAATCATTACATCACCTGTGCGGAGATCACATCACAATCACTAAATAAATCACGCTGGCATTCCTCAAGGACCTCTGCGATGGAAGTAACTCAACATCTTGCCATCTTGATGAAAACACCAAATGGATAGTCAAATGATTGCCATGAAATTGCCATGCCTGACATAGTAGTAACCATTTGCAATGCTGTGCTGTCTTGTGGCTATGAACAAGAAACAAACAATTCCAAGAGTTAATTAACCTGTTTGAGAACCACCATTTGACTAAAGTCATTTGCAAAGCAAAGACTTATGTTTGGCCATTTTAACTAAACCACCACTGACACGGTCTTCCAGTGTTGCCATGTCCTCTTATTATCTTTAGGTCTGTTGTTTGGACATGGCTCATAAAGTGAGCCACTTCATGGAGTGAGTAAAGTGGGCAGTTGTGGGTCACAATATTTTTTCCAAAATACAGCATTCGGACTTTGGATTTCGGTTTATTTTGGTCTTGTATTTGTTTGCCATTTTTCCCAGCAAGATCTGGCAACACTGAGTCTTCGGTCCCGAGGCCACAGGGAGACAGACCTGTGTCTAAAGATGCAAATGAGTCAGGACTTGCTCCTTTTTCTCTGTGATTTTTACAGTTCTCATAACATAAATCCCTAACATTATGTTTTCCACCCAGCTTTGGCAAAGCATCTGTCAAATGAACTGAAACTGAAGCGCGATATGGCTTAGTGACCTTCTCAAGTGTGAAGGGCAGTGTATAGTATACAGTCTGTTGTGCTGCACATATCAGCGTGCATGAGCCGGTGGTTTAGACAAAAGTATTCTCATTTTACACTACTGTAGTATAAAGTCAAATAATACACTTATGAAATATTAACTTGTATAAACATTTATTTTATGGTTGAGTTGTTTTATGCCAATATATCACGGCCTTTGGATTAACAATAACAATTTTTATTTATTATTGTGATTATTTTCTTCCAGCTGTCTGGCATCCTAAAACTCGAGTGTAAATGTAAGGTAGACTGAATGTCAGCGGAGATCAGCACAATTAGATGAGCCCCAGAGACAGATCCCTTGTAAAGACCTTGTCTCAGACGACCACCAGGACAAGACCACAGGAACCAGATGAGTCCTCTGCACAATGTGACTTTGCTGCAGCCTGGAACTGAACTGCTGGTTTCGTCTGGTCAGAGGAGAACTGGCCCCTGACTGAGCCTGGTTTCTCCCAAGATTTTTTCTCCATTCTGTCATAATGGCGTTTTGGTTCCTTGCCACTTGCTCTGGCTTGCTTAGTTGGGGACACTTCATTTCCAGAGATATCGTCAGCTTGATTGCACAGATACTATTTAAACTGAACTGAGCTGGATGTTGACATCACTGAATTCAATGATGAGCTGTCTTTAACTGAAAAATGAGTGTTTACTATTGCATTTTTGACACACTATTTTCCTAATCAATGTTGTACAGTTGCTTTGACACAATCTGTATTGTTAAAAGCGCTATATAAATAAAGGTGACTTGAATAAAAGGCAGACTGATGCCCAGTTCAGACTACACGATTTTAGCCTGATTTTGCCATGATTTGCTTGACGTAGGGTGTTGTGGGGATTCGTAAACGACAATGGGCGTCGGGACGCAAGATTCCATCGCTTCAGCTCGTGTAGTGTGTCATAGTGGACGACAACCGGTTCCGCGTCTGCGATGCTTCATGACATCACGACAGAAAGACTAGCAGGTTTCTTTTTTTTTTCCGTCGTCCGCGATGAGTTCGGTCACATTGGTGACGTTGACCAATAGCAGCACAGAAGCTCTTTCATACACAGGTTTCAAACATGGCGAAACGAAAGAGAGATGATGGTGCTGCAAGGTGGAGTTATGAGATGGAGGAAAGGTTCGTGGAGCTGTGGCTCCTGCCTGTATGATGCGTCATCGAGGGACTACCACGAGAGAACAAAGAAAGAAAAATGCTGGCGAACTATAGCGGAAGTGATTCAGAAATGTTTACACTCTTGTTTTCGGAAGTCAGTCGCTAGTTCCGCCTTCTCGATGACATCACGCGCGTCGTTAAAGACGGCACGCGATGAAGGGTCGGGAAGCACCGTGTAGTCTGACATGTTTCTTGTCCACGCCACGACAAGATTTTAGGAGTCAAAATCATGTAATCTGACACAGTGACTATCGTGACCGACAAAAATATTGTGTAGTCTGAAATCGGTATGACACAATATCAAAACTAAAAAGATGTCGGAGTCCACTTTAAAGACCAGGTACAGGTCAAAGCAGAGACTGAATCTGCACACTGAAAAAGGTTTGGAGCTCTTCCTTCTGAACTCTCAAAGCGCACCAGATTGATGCATTTAACTTCTAAAAGCAATGCTGCAGTAGAGGTATTAGAGATGTTCTGATGATGGCTCACAGTCAGGAGAAACACCACAGCACCTCATCTCTGTCTGTTCAGTCTTTCTACATGTGGCCACTTCCACCTCCGTGTCGCTTTAACCGCTTCCACCGCATTTCTCACGCCTTTTACCTTCTCGTGACAAAAGCAGCAGGCGGCCACACATTTGCAATTTCCCTAAATTACTTAATGTTACTACACTTTACATCAGCAGAAAACAGTGAAGACATTACAGGTAAATAAATGTGCAAGCTAGCCAAAACTCCCGACGACCATCCTCAGCGAGCAGTCATGCTTCTCTTCACGGCTGCTGTCTGAGGCTTGATGTGACGACGGCAAGCGCAGCATCTGCGCGTGACAGAGAGAGGATGATGCTGGTCACTATCAGTCAGTCTTTCACAGCATCAGTATTTCAGCATGTGTTTCCGCTCGGACACACCTCTGGAAATAAATCGTTCCTGACAGGACTTCGCTCTCACTGGTCAGTCTCATGCGTCCGCATCGAGCGTCAGTCACACTACAAAAACGTGCGGCGCCAAACTTTCAGCGAGAGACAAAATTAATGAATGATCTACTAAACGTGACATAACGTGTCGCTCTAATGAAATACTGTTAAATAACTGTTAAAGCAGCGACTGGAAAACCCTACGCCGATGTCACAGCCATAAAGACTCACTGGCTCACACATCAATATCTGCTCAAACTCACTGCCAGCAGCCAATAAAACACTTTCCATCCAGCCATGGATTTGCTGTACAGTACCCTCCTGTGCATAACTTCAATAGGAAAACTCTTCGATCTTCAACTTCACTAGTGTTCGCTTTACGTAACGTCTCAAAACAGACCGCTTGAATCGAAACGCATGCATCTCACTGGTTTGCTAGAAAGCAGAAAAAAGGGAATCACATCAGCCACTTCATGAAGATTATCTGGACGGGATCAGATTAATTGACAACCATTAAAAAGGACAAACAGAAGAAAATAGTTTTTTAAAATCCCCCACAGCTTAACTCCGTCCCCAACAATACAAACAGCTGAACAGATGTATTTATAGCAGCCGTGTTGACTTACTGACAGCAGCTACACAACACACACAAACACAGAGAAAGCAGCAGACGGACATCACACATCTGCTTACCGAGCCTCCACGAACAACAACACATTCGTCTTCCTGCAAGTGAAAGAAAACCCTAATCACAAGAGCCCGTTTACACTTTTACACGCTTCTGACCAGATAACTATCTGCTCACAAAAACAGTAGGTGTAAATGCATTCTGACACACCATTCAATCACTCAAAGCACTTCAGGAGGCGGTTTAAGACGCCTTCGGCAAAGTGTAAATGCCTGTATAAACCTTATACATAAACTCTGCTCCTCCCAAAATAGGTTCAACAAAAAACCAAAGAAGCTGTGAGAGCATGTTATAACGGCTCCAGTCAGACAGCACACTTCTGCAAACGAATGCCGCTCATTGTGCTGCAGTCACTCAGATTCAGATACAGTGACCGAGAGCAAATAAACCCACAGTGAAACACCAGCACAGCATTTACATTAGATTTACATACACTTCATTCACATCATATTTAGCATTAGAGGAAGTACTAGTGATGACCGAGTTCACAGACAGCACAAACCAAATCACGGTTCTGTCCCTCAGCTGTGCTTCACTCACTTTACTCATGATTACAATTACTGCCGCAAAGGAAAACAAGTGCCGTCAAAAACGCAGCACAAGACATGTTTTATTCATGCTCCGCTGCTGCTACACACTGCGCAGTTCATGCAGCCGATGGTCAGGCCGTCAGCGGTTATCTGCGGCATCTGTTCTTCAGAAAGCCACCGAGTGCTTCACTCTGGAGCTGTTTGGCTCAAATGAGTGGAAACAACTGTAAAACGCTTGTGCGTCATAACTCGTCTGAAAGAGGCTTTTCTAAAACTTGGCATCAAAGCGTCTTACAAATGCACTTAACTAGATAAACTGCCAAGTCATAATAGCTAGTGTCGTCAGCGAGCTGAATGGTCGTGCCTCCGGCTGAAACTGCTCCCAGACTCACTAGCGCAGCGCCAGGCCTTCACAGCAAGCAGCTTCAGGACGCTCTCCAGACCTGCTGTTCCCCACAACTGAACCGCTTCTTACACTGTTAGAGCACACAGATCACGTCATGAACACAGCAGGTAGGTTCTGTGTCTCAACAGGCCTTTTCATCGCATGAGAGAAACAGAGCAAGACATGCTCACTCACGCACACACACACACTCACACTCACACTCACACACACACAGGTTTGTTTTTGTGAAAAGTGGGGACATCCCATAGGCGTAATGGTTTTTATACTGTACAGACCGTATATTCTATTGCCCTACACCAACCCTACCCCTAAACCTACCCCTCACAGGAGACTTTGTGCTATTTCAGATTTTCAATACACTCCATTCTGTGTGATTTATAAGTGTTTTGAAAAGTGGGGACATGGGGTTATGTCCTGAAAAGTCACCTTCTCCTTGTGTATAATGACAAAGGTATGACAGGTATTACATTTATGTCCTCATTTGTCACAAAAACACCACCACCACACACACACACACACAACACACACCGGATTCCAGAAGAAAGAATGTAAACATCCCTCACACACACACACACTCACTCACAAGCACACACACACTCACACACACACGTCATACACTCTCACTCTCACACACACTTACGCTCACACACACACGCTCACACACACTCACACACACACAAGCACACACACACCGCTCACGCTCACGCTCACACGCTCACGCTCAACGATCACACACACACGCTAACACACACCCCGCTCACACACACATACACACACGCACGCTCACACACACACTCACACACACACACACACTCTTACTCTCACACACACTTA
This sequence comes from Sinocyclocheilus anophthalmus, assembly GCA_018155175.1. NCBI lineage: Eukaryota > Metazoa > Chordata > Actinopteri > Cypriniformes > Cyprinidae > Sinocyclocheilus > Sinocyclocheilus anophthalmus. The sequence goes on from JADLZN010011255.1 coordinate 100,303, forward strand.
CGCTCACACACACACGCTCACACACACTCACACACACACAAGATCGGAAGAGCACACGTCTAGGGAAAGAGTGTAAAATGCTCACACACACAACCACACTCACTCACTCTCTTTCACACTCACACACACTCACTCACTCATGGTCACACACACACACACACACACACTCACTCACTCATGGTACACACACACACACACAATCACTCACTACTCCTGCTTTCACACACACACACACACTATGCGTCACACACACACACACACACACACCACACACACACACACACACAAAACACACACACACACACACACACACACACACACACACACGCTCAAACTCTCACACACACACACACACACACACACACACACACGCTCCACACTCTCACACACACACATATATACACGCACGCTCACACATTGGAGTCCAGAGAAAGAATGTAAACACCGCCTGGCCTTGTGTTTTCACAACACTGAACTACATGTACAATGATACAGTGAAGAGTCTGATCTTCAGATATCATTTCCCACCATCAGCATCCTCACACGCACCGCAGTCACTGCACACACAGGTCAAAGGTCACAGCGCTGCATGCGATTCTGAAGTGTTACAGAGCATCACCACCAGGACAAACATTTGATATGAAGCTGGTGTTTACTGATCTCATCTAACGTCTGATACTAACCCACTAAACTGGTCACATGTTTTCATTGCTTGCCCACTAAATCAGTGTCCATCTGTGTGTTCAGCAGTGACCCACTAACGCCGGTGTGTGCAGTACTGATCCTCGACCAAGCCCGTGTTTTCTCAGGTCTGTGCGCTCGGTAGTAGCCCGCTGAAGCCCCGTGTGCGTGTACCTTGTCCAGCTCGTCGTGCAGCTCCGAGAGCGTGGGTCTGATGAGCTTCTCGCCCAGCGGCGCGGCGGTCTGCCGGTAGAAGTCGATGTTGGGCACGGCGTCGATGGTGTTGTGTCCGAAGGTGCGGAGGTAGTAGGTGTTGGTGTGGGTGTCGTAGTGATGGTGCTGCTGGCCGCCGCTGGACGAGTGCAGGCTGCCCTCGCTCATCACCGTGTCCCCGTTCTGCGCGCAGTCCGCCGGCGCCGCGTCCGGACTCGAGGCCGCGAAGTTCACGACGCGAAACCGGCCCTTGGCTTCCTCTCCGCCGGACGCGGGATCCCGGAGCGGCTCGGCGGGGTACTCGGGCGGGGAGGAGTCCGAGGCCGCGGCGCACTCCGACACCAGGTCCACCTGGAAGCGGCTCTGGCTCGGCGTGGGACCGGCGGGCTTGATGGAGAGATGGTCGCTCGCGGCGGCGGGGGGCGGAGGGGACGCCGACATGACAGAGAAGCCTCCTCAGAGCCGAGAGTGTCCGGTGAAGTGCGGCGGAGCCGGTGGAGGCGACACTGATGCTGCAGGAAGACTACAACAACGCCGCTCATGCGGATGCAAACGGAGAACAGCGGCGCGTGCGTCCAGCCTGAACGCGTGTGAGGAAATATCCGACGCGCTCCAGAGGACGCTAACGAGCTCCGTGAACCGAGCGTTCGCCGTGATGCTGCGCGACCTTGCCGCAACGCCGTGTCTCGCCGCTTTATAGGCACTGCAGTGGCGGCGATGCTGGGCGGCATCGCGAGAGGAGGCGCTCTCGCGAGAGTTGCCCGCTCCATCGGGGTGGAGACTCACACGCAGGCGAATGAGAAGTTGAGTCACCTTGCATCGCGACATTGGGACGAAATATAAGTGTATCTACATAAAACACATCGCTTCGGAAATGCTGTGTCCTATGGACATAACATTTAGTTTAGAGAGAGAGAGAGGCCCACAAAAGCGGCTTATTCAGTCTAGTGAATCCTCTCCTTTCAGAAGAATACATTTCCAGTTGCTGTGCTGCAGAAGAAGCGTCTGAAGACCTGATCATCTGCACGTGATGCTCTCACAGATTCAGACATTCAGAAAGATTTGTAAACCATTCCGTCAGTTTAGAAATCTGTTCCCACCGATTAATCAGCAACAGTCTAACATTAGAAAGTGTATTTCTAATATATTCTACAAATAAACATAATAACTCTGAAAATCACTAAAAACATATTCTCAGATTATTGTACTATAAGTATACTTAATCAAGTTTAAGACAAAAATGATATGCAAACCTTCCTAACAGCTCCAGACACATTAATGACGCTATTTCAAATTGAGTTAAAGAATGAGCCTGAAGTTTTACGACAAGCTGTAGAGAGGTCACGGCTCTGTTTAGACACTGAACTCCTAACATAGCAAAGACGCCAAAGAACGTGTTCGGATGTTCCCTGCTCTGCCATAAACAGAATTAAAGGTGATTTGGTTCATAAACATGTTTTGTTGCTGGATGAAAGTCTCTTCACGTCCCGACAGCAATCGCTGAGTAAAGTGCTCTACATTTATTTATATCAAGATCCAGATAAAATGCTCATCCACCCAGATTATTCAGTCGGAACATTATGATAGGCTAAATAATTGTACTACTGTAATGTTGTGGGCTGTGTCTGAGCAGTAATGAGACTGATTCTGGTTGGCACTCATGTGTCTGGAGGAGGCGTGGCTTTGGAGACTGATTTGCAGGGAGGAGGGGGTCTTATGCTGTCAAAGCTAGCTTGCTATTGCTAGCCTCTCGCCTACCCTGCCTTTAAGCCACTGTTCAGTTTCTTTTGTTAAAATCTTAAAGGGTTAGTTCACCCAAAAATGAAATTTAGACTGAATGTACGTTTTATTAGACTTAAAATTAGACAAAAATGTGAAAATTGACTCGTTCCGGTGGATGACGGAGGACGTATGCGCAGCGTAAGCGCCTCTGAGATATGCTAGTCTCGTGAGTTTGTTTACAGGAGCAAAGGAAGCAAAGTTTCCTTACTTTAGCAGGAAAACCAGTCTCCTCTTGGCTTGTATCCAACTCCTCCGACAATCTTCTTTACAAATCCTTGGTTTGATTTCTAATTCGTGAGTGGCGTTTGTTTTGCTGTCGCTCCTCTGCGCTTCTGTGTTCGTCACTAATCACATCGCTTACGCTGCGCATACGTCATCTGCCGGAATAGTCAGGAGACGTGAGAGAAAACTTTATAATGTTTGAAACATGGATATTTGTCTAATGAAAACGCATGGATTCGCTACAGGAGGCCTTTATTCACCCCCCGGAGCCGTGTGAGGCATGGTTTATTATGGATGCACGCACTTTATTTGACTTCTTTTGGACTGTTGAACAAAAACACCCTCCTACTCTCATTCTAACGCTTGGAAGAGCCAGGACCATTTTTAATATAACTCTGATTGTATTCGTCTGAAAGAAGAAAGTCCATCTACACCTAGGATGGCTTGAGGGTGAGTAAAACATGGGCGGAGGGAACAAATCATAGTAAAATTGATACACACACTAAGCCACTGATTTAAACCCAAAAAATCATGAATGTGCCAAAGCTTCATGAAGCTGTGTTTCGAAAACATCCATTACTGTTCATCTCGTGTGATGGATATTATTTTGCATGATGTTCACGATGTACAGGAATGATGTTAGGGTGTGTAAATAATGACTGAATGTTCATTTTAGGGTGGATTATAAACTGCAGTCCTCTTAAAGCTCATGTCTAGAGCGCTCACATAAGTTCACCTCACCCTGGAAAACACAACCGGATTTTTCTATTGGCTTTTGGATTATTGCAGAAAATAAGCTCTTTGGCAAACAAAAGTTTATGATTCATAATACATGTGTTGATACATATGATACATGTATTGTTCATCATGTTAATCTTCATTATGAATTATGAAGCCTAAATACAATTGGCAGAAGTACGTAGGCTATAAATAAACCACATAATGTTCTCATGACTTCAACAGCTCTTTCAGTCTTATTTCAGGCATTTCACCAAAAAACAGAAAGAAACACCCTTCAAAAACCCTGTGACTTCTGGACAATGGAACCGGAAGTGCTAAAGTCGTAACTCATTTCCAGGTTTCAGCTACAAAAACCCGTCACCTCTTGGACTAGTACTGTACTGCTCTCTCAGCTGGCTCTGTGTTTGTCTTCAGGTGTGAGCTGCTGTTGCAGATCTTCTCTGACGTCTCTGTCGGAGCCTGTTTGACTTCTGCTTCCCTCTCGCTGGCATCAGATGTGTGCTGTGAAGCTGACGGCATATTCCTTCATCTGTGCAGTCCCAGGGCCATGCGCTGTCCTGTACTGACAGTACTACAGCAGTGGATTCCAGTCCCTACAAAGCTCTTCTTTTATTAGCAAGACAGATATATTCAACTAAACGAAGCCTAAAATGGCAAACACAGCTACAACAGCTACAGCTACAGCACTGCTCGCTCTGACAGACTGACTCACTGAAATCAGGCTGCTTTGTGCATCTCAGAAAGTCTACAAACGCTTCTGCCAACAAATGAAGGTTTTGTTTGTTGTTTTATTGAAACTGTTAGAAAGGTGATTCAAAGACTCAGAATACTCAAAGACACTCAATAGTCACTTAGTGGGACAGCATTATTGTCTAGTTCCAGAATTTCCTGTTTAAAATTATTATTATTATTATTTTAGTTTTAATTTTTTTTTTTTGTTGTTTTGATATTATATTTCTTTCTTTCTATCTATCATCTAATCTATTAGATATCTATCTATCTATCTTTCTTTCTTTCTAGTTCCAAGACTGGGGAACTAACTAACTAGCTAGCTAGGTAACTAATAAATACAGTCATGAAGAATGAATGAATGAAATGAAATAATAAATAAAATAATAGTAGTGATGTTCTATATGCTCATTCAGTACACACGTCTCAAGATTTTTTTTTTTTTTTACTAAAGTTTTGTTCTACTACACTATAGCACACTACACTTACTGTTTCTTGCACTACAGTATATCTTTATGAGACTATGAGTAGCATGCTGTTCTGAGTTCAGCTTTTGTGTGGGGTTTCATAGTTGATAAGTCCTGTTCCCATTTCTCTTCTTAAGAATGTATCCTGCTGCTATGAAAACATACAGTGGGTTACGGAAAGTATTCAGACCCCCTTAAAAATTTCACTCTTAACAATATTGCAGCCATTTGCTAAAATCATTTAAGTTAATTTTTTTTCATCATTAATGTAAACACAGCACCCCATACTGACAGAAAAACACAGAAATGTTGACATTTTTGCAAATTTATTAAAAAAGAAAAAACTGAAATCTCACATGGTCCTAAGTATTCAGACCCTTTGCTCAGTATTTAGTAGAAGCGACCTTTTGATCTAATACAGCCATGAGTTTTTTGGGAAAGATGCAACAAGTTTTCACACCTGGATTTGGGGATCTTCTGCCATTCCTCCTTGCAGATCCTCCCAGTTCTGTCAGGTTGGATGGTAACCGTTGGTGGACAGCCATCTTTAGGTCTCTCCAGAGATGCTCAATTGGGTTTAAGTCAGGGCTATGGCTGGGCCATTCAAGAACAGTCACGGAGTTGTTGTGAAGCCACTCCTTCTTTATTTTAGCTGTTGCTTAGGGTCATTGTCTTGGTGGAAGGTAAACCTTCGGCCCAGTCTGAGGTCCTGAGCAATCTGGAGAAGGTTTTCGTCCAGGATATCCCTGTAATTGGCCGCATTCATCTTTCCCTCGATTGCAACCATCGTCTGTCCCTGCAGACTGAAAAAAACACCTCCACGGCAGATGCTGCCACCACCATGCCTGCACTGTTGGGACTGTATTAGACAGGTGATGAGCAGTGTCTGGTTTTCTCCACACATATCGCTTAGATTTAAGGCCAAAAAGTTCTATCTTGGTCTATTCAGACCAGAGAATCTTATTTCTCACCATTCTTGGAGTCCTTCAGGTGTTTTTTTTTTTAGCAAACTCCATGCGGGCTTTATTGTGTCTTGCACTGAGGAGAGGTTTCCGTTGGGCCACTCTGCCATAAAGCCTTGACTGGTGGAGGGCTGCAGTGATGGGTGACTTTCTACAAACCTTCTCCCATCTCCTGACTGCATCTATGGAGCTCAGCCACAGTGATCTTTGGATTCTTCTTTACCTCTCTCACCAAGGATCTTCTCCCCGAAGATCAGTTTGGCCGGACGGCCAGCTCTAGGTAGGGTTCTGGTCATCCCAAACGTCTTACATTTAAGGATTATGGAGGCCACTTAGGAACCTTAAGTGCAGCAGAAAAATTTTTTGTAACCTTGGCCAGATCAGTGCCTTGCCACAATTCTGTCTCTGAAATCTTCAGGCAGTTCCTTTGACCTCATAAATCTCATTTGCTCTGACATGCACTGTGAGCTGTAACGTCTTATATAGACAGGTGTGTGGCTTTCCTAATCAAGGCCAATCAGTATAATCAAACACAGATGGACTCAAATGAAAGTGTAGAACCATCTCAAAGATGATCAGAAGAAACGGACAGCACCCGAGTTAAATATATGAGTGTCACAGCAAAGGGTCTGAATACTTAGGACCATGTGATATTTCAGTTTTTCTTTTTTAATAAATCTGCAAAAATGTCAAAAATTCTGTGTTTTTCTGTCAATATGGGGTGCTGTGTGTACATTAATGAGGAAAAAAAATAACTTAAATGATTTTAGCAAATGCCTGCAATATAACAAAGAGTGAAAAATTTAAAGGGGTCTGAATACTTCGTACCCCGGATTGCAGTGGTAATTATTGATTTGTCGTGTAAAATAATGGTGTCTGGGGCATGCTATACTGAGAAAACCAGTAAGCAGACGTGGTCAGCGGGGAGCGGTCTCATGCTGCTATAATGCTGTGTGATCACATGTTGACTGTGCTGATGTTGGGATAGCGTGCATCAGTCTCCAGTGTGGAAATTATTAGGAACTCACATCCAGATAACAAGAAACCACTGAAACAATGCTAAATCAACAGTCATGTGCCAGTGTTAAAGACACTGAATTAATGTGACCTCACTTCTACACCCTCACTTAACGTTGATTTTTAAGAGAAAATGTGATTGAATCAATGTTACATTGTGACTTTACATCACTCTTGTTGATTCAACATTAAAGTAACAAGAAAAATCAATGTTGTTGCATCAGTGTTACAATATAATGTTGGCTCAGCATCAGCTTCACTGGTCATTACACTGTGATTGCTTAGAAGATATATCTGAACTGTAATGTTCAAAATCAATTCAATGATGCCCCTCATGAACTAATACAAAAACTACACTTCAGTGCTACTTCAGCATACTCAGGACATTACAAAGTTCCTGTTACTGCAGTAAAAATCAGTGTTGAATGAACTTAACCACAGGCTCTACTCTTCAGCACAATAACCCCAAAAACCATAATAAAACATTAAACACTAACAGATCTCCCCCTATATTAATATTGAGAAAAACACATGAAATAACATTTAATTTGAACGTTTACCCTCCTTTAGCAGTCAGAATCACCTATACCTGTGATACTCTGCCCACTGAAGGAAAGAAGGCAAACAGAGGCAAGACATGGGCCATGTATAAACTGCCTCGTTCATTTTTCATCCCCAGAGTAACTGATTAATATTATGCTATAATTTTAGATCTAATGCTAATAAATGGCAGGTCAGCAGTCTTACTAGTTATTGCTGCCCTCGTCATGAGGCCAGATGATCGTAGAAAACCTTTTTGAAATGATGCTAGCACAGCTGAAACCTGTTGTACTAATTAAGGGAGCAATAAAAGTGGCCTTCTTTAGATTAGTTTAGTATCTGGAGCGTCAGGAGTTGTAGATTTGTGTACAGGCTCAAAACTTTCTTTGAAAACACGCCAGTCTAATGATGTGCTTAGAAAAGACAGCTATTCCATGTGAGAACTTGCAAGGAAACTTAAAATATCTTACAATGCTGTGAACGACTCCCTTCACAGAACAGCGCAAACTGGTTCTAACCAGAAGAGAACATGAGTGGGAGGCCCCGGTGCACAACTGTGCAAGAGGACAAATACCTGAGATTGTGCAGTTCAAGACAAAAAAAAAAGGTACTCCCATCCTCTTCTGGCAACTTCATTAAAGGGCCATCAAAAACTTTTTCTGAGGTTTTAGCAGAGGTGTTTGTGTTGCACATCAGAAGACAATGCTAGCATCTGTTCATTTTAATTGTTGGAGAGAACCGGTTAATTTTGTGCTTTTTTTTTTTTTAATGCTATTTTCATCTTCCAGGTTTAAAATAATCGACATCGTGTTGATGTCACAGATTGTGACGTGGCAAAGGACTAGTACTTCGATGACGCTTTGGTGTCCCATAACTATTCATAAGACTGAGTTTTCTTATGCTAGGAGAAGATGCTTCGCTTAATTATTCACAACAGCATGTGTTGATTTGCTGTGACAGACGCTTCAGACTGTGAGATTGCGTAGATTAACATAGAGTTCATGGATTGAAGGAGAGTGTTTGTTTTTGCTTTGTAAGAGTTTGGCACAAATGCGATTCATTCACTGTTTTTACAGCTGCTTGATGCAACCAATAAAAAAGGCTTATTCATATTAATACCGCAAAATAAGCCTTAAAAGTTATTGGCGACAGCGCGTTCATGTTTTCGATGCAGAGTGCATTTATTTGTTTTTAACTCAATGGGAGTGAAATGAAACCGAAGCTGTCTGTGTCCCCTCTTCCCCTCCGCTCACCTTGCCCACTTGTTAGCATTTTTCAAAACTGTGGTGAACAGGGCTTGACATTAACTTTTTTTTGGCTCACCAGCCGTTGTATTAGTAGTTTTCCAAAAGCACTAGCCACTCAGCATTTTCACCGGCCATAATTTTGTTGCTGGGAAATTACCTTCTATATGATGAAGTGACTGCATACTAAACGTAATTAAATTGATTTACAGGTCGTTTTTTGTTTTTGCCTGTTTAAAGGCCATTTTTTTCCCTAACCATATTTAATGCATGCATCATATTTCATATCAAATTCCTACATTTAATTAAGCATTTCAGTTAATATAATCAGACACTATAGGGCTGTTACCAATCAAATAAAATCAGTATTAACAAAACCTCTTTTTGAAGAAGAAACGGAAGCAGCGATTACAGAGCATTTACACTGCAAAATTACCAGCTAAATATGGCTTTGGTTTATTAATATGAAATGTGGTAAAAATGGCAAAGATAAGCTACTTTTAAATATGAAAGAAAACTGCCAGTAGGTGGCAGCAAGTCTTAATGAGTGAGTCATTGAGTCATTCATTCAACGATTAATTTCAGCGGCTGATACTTCAGGAATGAAGCAGTGCCTGGCTGCGTCTGAAACCGCATACTCAATGAGTAGGTATTTAATTTCAATAAGTACTTACTTAACGAGCGCTAAAAGAGTACGTACTCTACAGCCAAATCTCGTTAAGTATGAATGAGATCCGGACCTAAAAACCCCCCCCCTTCATCCGCCATGTTGACATTATCATGTGATCCACGATGTTACAAGCGCAACAACTTAAAATATACAATCCGAGCGGCAGGTTTAATTGATCTCTCTCTGTAAATATTTTGATGTTTATGAAATCTCCTCATTTTGTGGTCTTGTTGAAGAAACAGCTGCCCTTTTATTGCGATTGTAGTATAAACAATACATTTTGGGTTGATTTAAATTTTTATATATTTAACCCCTACTAATATGACCCACAGTTTAATCCTTAAATATATTATTTTCCCTTACGATAACCAAATTGTTTACTCTTGATATATATATAGATATATATATATTATATAGATATATAGAGATAAATATATTATGTGCAATTTTCATCCACAAACAACAAGCTTAAATTCCTTTTTGTTTTCCTCTTCGTTCTGGTGGGAATTGAACTCTCGTTTCATCCCCGGAGTATAAAACAACAAATGAAGATTTGGATCATGGATTATAGAATATTGGATTCATTTAAAGAAATTAACCATGCATTGTGCCTCTTTGTTCCTGGAATAATCTCATACTATATGCTTGCAAACCCATTATATTTAGTTTTCTGCGGTTTGTCATTCTGATTGTTCATTGTTAAAGATACAACCATCTTACCCTGAGCTAGTATGTATAAGTTCTGCAGTTATTTAATAAAAAAAAAAAAAAAAGATAAGATTGGACGGGTGCATAACCACTCACAGCATCGTAACAGCCCAAACAACCTAGTACAGTTTCCTCAGCGTTTCGAATATTTGTAATATCTGCACAAAGGAGACGTCGATCAGCTGCTAGAAGATCTTGTCTTTGGAGAAGACTGTTAATTTTACACTCGACAAATGTAAGTATTACTACTTACAAGTTAAGATTACCCCAGAATGCATTGCTAGCCCACCCCAACACTTATGAACAATAATAATGATAAATGCTGACCAATAATTTTATATATATATATTAGTAAAACAAGCTAAATGTAATTTTTTGTCATGTGCCATAGCTATGCATGAATACACACTAGACAAACGCAGCCAAGGTGACTACATCTCAATTTTCAGTCAAGTAATGAATGAATGCACAAGTTAATGAAACAATTATATTTTATTTACTGAAAACAGGAAACATGAATAAAAATAAATAAAAGTAACCATGACAATAAATAAATATCATCGACACATGAAACAAAGCTTTATTCAAACATATTGTTCTAACAAACATGTATTTACAGACAGTGAAGCCACATCTACTGCATCTCAACACAGCTGAGACAGTTCTGCAGCTTTATTCTGATGAAGACCACCGTGTCCACCTTCAGCTGTCTCTGCTGTCCATCACGATGGGGGATTGGGGTCCCTGTAATAAGAGCACTCGCTGTTAGTCACTTCGGATAAAAGTGTCTGACAAATCTAAATGTGTTTTTTTTTTTTTTTTTGTTTTTGTTTTTTGTGTTTTGGTACAAACGTCAATAAGAGGTTATTTTCGTAACGGTCCTACGTTTCTTTTTGGGGGTTTAAAGGGTTAGTTCATCCAAAAATATAAATTCAGTCATTATTTACTCCATTCACACTGTTCAATCCTGGGTTTTTTTTTTTTTTTTTTTTTTTTTTTCTGAACACAAAGATATTTTAGTTAAAAACATGTTTTCCTGCTGGTTTCTGTTCATACAATATCAGTCAATGGAGCCTGATTTTCAGAAGCTTCATGACTTTATTTGATGATGCTTTTGAAGCTTCTGAAACTCGGGCTCCATTGACAGATGTATGAACAAACCAGCAGGACAAACTTGACCAAACTCACATCCTCAGTGTCTTTTGGTCTTTCTCTAGATGCTCCAACTGGCTCTGGGTTCACTGAGGATGATGGTTGTCTGGGGCAGGCTATGCTATGATACGGAAGATACTGAACCACAGCAGCATCGCGTCAGATGAAGATCCGTAAGAGGGGGAGTGAGGAGCGCCTATCATGGAAACTGGACCATTTCCACAGGATACTGCTGTGGGCTCTCCACCTCACTGCTCCACACCAGTCTGCAGACATTCAGAGCTGGCAAGATGCATCATTGTAACAAGCCCCAATGACATTGGATTTCTGTATTAGAAGTAAACAGAATGACTTACTTATTATATTGTTTCGGTTTCCCTTTTTTCCCCACAATGCCACATCCACCTTACTGCAGGTCCTGCTCCACAAAAGCCTGCAGCAAATGCACAGGAAGCACGAATCAGAAAAGTGCTTGATAAACTGTTTGACATTAACATAAATACAAGTAAGATTTAAAAAATTTTCTTAATTCTGTAGTATACTCACTGAGAGCCTGATGGCAGCAGTTGCGTCATTAGCCGCTCTCGTCTCCGCTGGATAAGCAGACGGGGGTGTCTCATATTTGCCTGTAAACATCACCTCAAGTTACCTCTGAGATTTGTGTGCTCAAAACCACATTTACATTTTGAGGTAGTTGATGATCTGTTAAGTAGCTTTTTATCCAACACAAATGTTCCAAAAACAACCCCTAATTTGGGTATCTTTGCAACCCAGCGCTGGTCCAAAGGGAACGAAACCTAGCAACTGGGTTGTTTTAACCCAACAAGCTTGGGTTATATGTCTTTGACCCTAGATGCGGGTTGCTTTTTTTATGGTTTAAAAATTAATACATGCTAGGCTAAAACGAACCCAAATAGAGACAGACATTGGGCCTCATTTACGAAACGAACATACGACAGAAATTGAGCGTACGGTCGTTTCAACGGAAAATTTGGAATTTATCAATATGGACATGAGCGGTGGCTACAGTACGATCAAATCTCACGTCTGGTCTCGGCTCGTGTACGCAAGTTTTTGAGTTACATGAGTCTGCGCACAGCATAGTAAATACGGTGGAGAATTGTAGATTGACAGCATTTTGTTCATTTTTATATTCCTGACCGTCAAACGAAGCTCATTAATCGATCGTTAATCAGTAAGATTAGAATGTCTTTTTTGTTGTTGTTTTGTACAGGGCTTTAGCTTTATATGCGCGAATAGCAGCATAAACGACAATGAGGATTCAATCGTTGCATCATGCACCTGCAGCGCTTCTGTGAAAGAAGAAAAACAGAAAATAAGTTTATAAAAGGAATCAAATCAATAGGATCACACAAAATATATAATAGGATATAATATAATTAAAAGATTAACAAAAAAAAGGGGGGGGGGGACACTGTGCAACAAGTATAGGTTGTGCTCGTTTTTGTGACACTCTTAATGCATTTAATTTCTTTTCTTTATATCTTTATTTGATTTAATCCATCTGATCGCACAGGCGCCTCAAGCACACACAAACAACATTAGTTCTACCATTTCCTGACATTTCAGCCATTCATCATCAAAATAAAATGCAGTCAACCAAAACTGTCAGGACTTCGGTCTGATCAGCAGGTGTTGTTGTTTGTCTGGTTTTGGACAGTTCACCATGTGCTCATTGTCTTCGTGGTTTCCCTCTCCATCGTTATCTTATTAACTACTTCAGCTGCTGTCACACCTGTGGCTTGTTAATTCCTTAATTCTCCCTCCTTTTAAGTTCCCTTCGTGTGTAGTCTTGTGTCTGACCGTTGTGGTGTGAACACGCTACTCTTCGTTTGTGACCTACTATCAGTCTTGTTGTGTTCTTGTCTTGCCGTGTTTTCATAGTTCCATAGTTACCAGAACTGCGCTTTGCGGCCTCTCCTCTCCTGCCCCTCTCTGCGCACTCAACAAGGAACTCTCTGCCCTGACGTTGTGTCAGTACCGACGCTTGGACTCTGTGTGCGGTTCCGTCATGGGAAATCGAACTGCGTCTCTAGGGTCCTATGGGGAACGCCTCATCGTGACCTGTGTTTGAAGCATACATTGAAAAAACACCAACTCGTTGGCCGGCGAAAGCCATGACGTCAATACCGGTGCGACTATATTATAAATAGGCACCGGGAGCTACACATTATTCACTTATTTGTCTTCATTGACTGTTCTGTTTGAAGTGTGCATTTTCAAGGAAAAAGTAAGAGCTATCTTTATTACGGCGAGCACTAGTAGAGCATTTAGAAGGTGTGTGCATCCAGGTAATGCGACCTATTTGACACCGAGATGACACACACGATCTATGTGTTGTTTGTTTTGGCGAGGAGCACGCACGCGATGTCCTCGAGGGGGCAATCTGCGTGCACTGCGAGTTTTTCCCAATGAAAAAAACGCCGTTCTCGTGTCTCTCTTTCAAGTAAAGAGGGCGCCATCTGCTTCCCGCGGTTCGGGACCCTCCGCTGCTGGGGCACGGAGGAGAATGAGCTCGTGGGGATCTCAGGTGGACCTGGCTGATGAGTTTAGAGAGGGGCTTTCCTTATCGCGCTCATCGGCGGGGGGCGAGAGAAAGCCACTGGAGGATGATGTTCTCTCTTAAACATCATCTGATCCAGGGGCCAGTGCCCTGCTGGGTTCAGCCCAGGAAGAGCCAGGATAAGAAAGGGCAGATGGAGAATGATGAGGGACGGAGACGAGAAGCTGCAGGCCGTGAGCGCTTGTCAATCCTCCTGCCCTGGCGAAGGTTATTGATGAGACTCGTGAGAGGTAAGGGAGGCATCGTACGCCATCGAGGCAAGACTGAGAGGAAGGACACACGGCCAGAAGGGACCCTAAGGAAGTGGCGCGCGACCGGCAAGTCGATGATCGAGGAAGGTTATCTTTCTGGCCATAACCCTCCAGCTCAGGTGGGTCTTCCTTTCCTTCCTGATCTCCATACTGAGATCGGGAAGGAATGGAAGAAGCCGTTTTCCTCAAGCATCCATCGGTTTCAGCATACCAGTGTAGCGAATCAGCTCATGGGAAGAGGAATATCGAGGCGGTGCGCGAAAACGGCTATGAGAGATTGCCCCCTGTAGAAGAGACGCTAGCTATCTATCTCTCTATGGGTGAGACATCATCTCTAAAAACTCCCTCCTTGCCATCCAAGCCCCCTTCAGATTACATCTCTTGAATGGCAGGGCATACGCAGCAGCATGTCAGGCTGTTGCTTCACTGCACACGATGGGGGTGCTCACAAGCATACCAGGATGATCGGCTGAAAGACAGGGATAAAAGGGACGAGGGCCTTGCTTCCTATGAAGAGGGCACTGAGTTAAGAGCGCACCACGGATCTGGCTCTTCGTGCTACTAAGCAGGCTGCTTCTGCCATGGGCAGATCTATGGCGGCTATGGTAGTAACGGAGAGGCAGCTGTGGGTAAGCCTGGCAGACATCGGGAAGAAAGAAAGGGGGTTTCTTCTCCACGGAGACTGTGCCAAAGGGTTTTCGAAATCTGAACTTTTGTACATCCGTTGAGAAGGTCGGTGCGAAAAAGTTCAGGGAGGCGAAGGCGCGCTTAGCGGCCTTCAAATCCTTCATTCCACGATGGTCCAGGTCTGAGCCCGAACAACCCAAGGGGTCCTGGCCCGTCTTGGTTTGAGGATCAGAGACTGGATCAGAAGGCTAGTGTCGCGGCTCGTGCTTCTCCTCCGCCTGCGGGTAGGGGTAGGTAGTATCGTGGGTCGAAGGGAGGTAGGCAGGACCTGAGGGAAGTGACAGACAGGCGGTCAGCATTTCGTCCGCGATCAGAGTAATAATTAGGTATACACTCTTTCTCTCAGGGGGTGTTGTAACTCTACCTTCTCTTCCCCTCATTCCCCTGTTAACCACCATATAGATTATCATGAGAACAGTCTCTTCTGGACCTATGAGTTGGTTTGGTTCTATGGGTAATCATAGTAACCACCTTACTGAAGGTACGGTATAGAGGCTTTTAGGGACAGAAGCTCCAACGCGGGAGCGTGGTGGGGGGAGTGAGACGACCATGTCTAGACATATAGTTGTTCTATATAAATATATGTTGTGCTATGAAACTGGTGGTGTGTGTACCCTTCCTGCTAGTTTCTTGCGGGAAGTGTTTCACTGCTGGGTTCAGAACACCGTTCTGGGGGATGCACGTAGAAAACGACCTTGCAAGTGGCGTTATTTCAGTGCGCGAGAATTGTCCAAGAAGGTAAGTAAGGTTTCGTTTAATACTCCTGGATATGCGGCCATAACACGGCTGCGGGAAGATAGTTTTTGATTAATCAGGCCCCCAGGTGTCCTGCAAAAAATTCCTGGACGTACGTGGCTGGGGTTTACGCTTTCATGCTACCCTGACTGGTCTACCGTATCCGGGTCGCACTGAGGGGTGTTTCACGATCACACGGATATCCCCTTGAGGCATCACCCCCCTCGCCATTGAGTGTTATTGTGAGTATGATGTTTCTTTCAAGCATTAATCCTCTCTGAGGAGTTGAATTCATCGCTCCATGGGGCGAGACCGCAGATGGTGGTTAGTATTGAGGACACCAGTGCCCCCGTTTATCAAAGGGTTACCTGGAATGAGAGTGTTTGGCTAGATTGCAGTATGCTTACCCTTCTGATTTTTCAATCATGCTGCAGGTCGAGCCCCCGCCCGTTGAGAGCTGGGTTTGTGCTCCCTCAGCCAAGGAAAACTACTGCTAGCGTTCCTGCATTGGAACATGATGTAGGCCGAGCCCCCTTCTCGACTGAGACCTAGGTGTGTTGCCCCCACAGCTAAGTAAACTACTGCTAGCTGTTCCAGCTTTGGAACATACTGCAGGTCGAGCCCCCGTCTCGGATTGAGAACTGAGTGTGTTGCTCCCTCAGTTGAATAACTGCTACCTGTTCCACCATGGGAACATGCTGTAAGTTGAGCTCCCTCTCCATTGAGAGCTAGATGTTGCTCCCCCAGCTACAGATTTACTGCTAGCCACTCCAGCATGATAGCCGTAGATATAGCGTCTGGGGATACGCTATTTTTATCTATAGGCCTGCCTTTTCAGGTGCAACGAGAAAACCCTAGAACGGTTAGGCAAGTGGTAAGTGTGTACGTTATGCTTTGCGCACTTTCTAAATCCACATAGCTGGTAAGTGCGCACGTTATGCTTTGCCACTTTTCTAAAATCCACATAGCTGGTAAGTGTGCACGTTATGCTTTGCCCACTTTTCTAAAATCCTGTATGGTAAGAGCTACGAGCAAAGACTCTTGAGCTTTGGGGGGAGTGGTTTAAAACACGGTTCTATTGACCCTTTGGGCACAAACCTCTTTTCATGTATCTCTGGATACTACTTAACAGGGTGATACTAAGGATCTGTGTGTAGTGTGTTATCGTCCTGGCACCCAATGCAAAGGAACAAACGTGTGCGGTATCCCCTGTGTTGGGGGGGGACCATTTGTGCAAGGACTAGTATGATTCTAGGCTCTTGGTCGTTTTCCCTTAAAGGAATCTATTCCTGATCCCAAGCCTTGAGCTCTACCCCGGGCCCAGGAGTCTGGCCCTAACAGGTAAGTATTTTGGGGTATGTAGCCTAGGCCTTTGGCCGTAGGGAATAACGTCACTGACAGCCGTCTAACGACCCAGGGGCAACTCCCATAGCAATATAGTAGAGTTGGTAATTAGCGCTTGCCATGGTTCTGGCTTGCACTCCCCCCAGCATGGCGGCGTGGGTATACCGTTCCACATAGCGACCCCTAGAGGACGCAGTTCGAAGTTCCCCTGAAAGGGAACGTCTCAGGTTACTTATTTAACCATGGTTCACTGAGTAGGGAATAATACACTGCGTCCTCTAGGCTTTCTGCCATGCTTCGAACACAAGCTTCAGACAAAGAAGTGAATGATGTGTAGCTCCCGGCACCTATTTATACTATAGTCGCACCGGTAGAGACGTCATGGCTGTCGCCGGCCAAAGAGAGTACCGTAAGGGGTTTGTTGTTATAGGAGCGTATGCTGCAGAAAACGGGGCTGTCACCAGAAGACACAAGGGACAAGGTAAGATCGCAATGTAGATGTCGGGACAGCCGGAAGAATAGCCGATAGGTGTGAGTCGGCTGTACGCAGTGTCCGTACCACCAGGGAAGCCATGGTTACATAGTAACCTGAGAGTCTCTCTCTCCACTCTGACGTTTTGTCGGTACCGACGCATTGGATTCGGGGCGGATCCATTCTGAAACGAGATCGAGGTGTTTCTCTTCTCTCCACGCTGGAGTTGTGTCGGTACACGAAGCTTGGACTCTGTGCAGTGCCGAGTTTCTCTCTCTCCACTCTGAACGTGCGTCGGGTTACCAGACGCTTGGACTCTGTGCGCGGGTCTCTCTCTCCACTCGAGTTGTGTCGGGTAACGACGCTTCGGACTCTGTGCCGGTTTTTCTCCCACTCTGATGTTGTGTCGGTACCGACGCTTGGACTCTGTGCGCGGTTCCCTCTCCACTCTGACGTTGCGTCGGTACCGACGCTTGGACTCTGTGCGCGGTTCTCTCTCCACTCTGACGTTGTGTCGGTACCGACGCTTGTACTCTGTGCGCGGTTCTCTCTCCACTCTGACGTTGCGTCGGTACCGACGCTTGGACTCTGTGCGCGGTTCTCTCTCCACTCTGACGTTGCGTCGGTACCGACGCTTGGACTCTGTGCGCGGTTCTCTCTCCACTCTGACGTTGTGTCGGTACCGACGCTTGTACTCTGTGCGCGGTTCTCTCTCCACTCTGACGTTGCGTCGGTACCGACGCTTGGACTCTGTGCGCGGTTCCCTCTCCACTCTGAAGTGGCTGGTACACGCTGGGACTCTGTGCGCGGTTCTCTCTCCACTCTGACGTTGTGTCGGTACCGACGCTGGGACTCTGTGCGCGGTTCTCTCTCCACTCTGACGTTGTGTCGGTACCGACGCTGGGACTCTGTGCGCGGTTCTCTCTCCACTCTGACGTTGCGCCAGCATTGACGCTGGGACTGTGTGCGCTTCTCTCCCTACGCCTTACCCGCTCTGCCTCGTGGAGTGACTGGAGGCTAGTTTGGACTGTTGTGAGATTCAAATAAATTTAAGTTTAACCTGCAAATCGAATCCATGTTTTCCCCTGACAGACCCTTGACACAAACATAAGTTACACTGTTTATTTGAAAAGGTCCTCTGTAAAATCAGCGTGCAGCGCCCAAACAAACATTTTTGCTCATGTGAAGGATTTTACACGGATATTAGAACATGAGTGAAGTATAAAGCCATGTTTAGGCTGCATAATGAATAGTTATGCGAACAAATATGGCAAAAATGGATACATTTGGATTCTTGTGGTATGAGACAGGCGCGTGAGCCCAATACCGTTTCAGTTTTGCTTAACATTTGTATGCTGTTTATAATGAATACCACTATAGCCTAATTTGTGTTTTATCTTATAGTTTAATATATAATTTTATAACAACTTATTTTTCATTCTTGTTCTGTTCTGAATACCGTTAAATTTAAAATATTTGTTGTAGAGTGAAGGGAACTAAATAGGCTGTTTATATTTACCAGTATTTTAATATACATATCAATTACATATATTAATGTAGCCTAATTGTTTGCAATTACAAGGTTAACGGGTGTTTTTGGAGTAAGATAAATTTCTCTTTAGCGAGATTACTTCCTCTCTTTGGCCGGGTTTCGTTTCTCCGTGTCGTAAACTCTAGGGCGAGGCTTCTAAACCCGGGTGTTTTTAGGGGCGTGATATTCAAATGACGATTGTTTCTGGCGCCACATTTATCAACATAAGATCATTCGTACGATGAGATCGGCGGCATACTAATGTTTCATAAATCACACGTGAACGCTGTCGTAAGTTGATTTGTGCGCACAGATCTGCGCTCGTTTCTACGTTAGATTGATAAATGAGGCCCATTAAATCTACAAAATCTTGGTCAGTTGACGGAGTGGGGTGGTTCACTAGATGTTGCTAAAAAGAACATTATTTTGGTGTAATGAAATGTATTTATGCAATTTAAAGTTAAAAAACACATTATTTTCCACAAACTGTACAATATTGTTTCTCCTCAGGCCACGTTTTCGCAACATGTCGATTTTACAAAGTCAATCGGTCTGAAAAGAGACCAGGGTTCTGTGCTGTGGATTGGCCAGCGAATCCAGTGTGTTGTTGATGGTCGAACTACCCCAAGCGTGTGAACGGAAAAGTACGCCCCCCACCATCGTGCCATGATGTAACGAAAGCAGGTAGAGTCACCGGCCGGAGCTCGGACGGGAACAAAACATTAAAACGCATTATAAACGAGGCATTTTGTTGCATCCAGTGGGGACATAACTACAAATTATAATGACTTATACTGTCTTTTACATGTGGCGTTGCGTTGCATCGCGCTGCGTAACATAAAACCATGTCTGCATTGTGATCGGAGAAATGACAAACAACAAACGCTACTCTACACTGCCCAAAAAAAACTCGCTTTAAATATAAAAAATAAAATATAAAAACTCTTTAAATATAAAAAAAAGGTACTTACAGTCTGGGAGTAAGAAAAAAAAGCTGGCATTGAGTCCACCTCTCACGGATGGATCAGGGAAAGCCACAACCGTACTCTCCGTAAAATGTGCTGCACACATCTGATTATTTGGTTTGAACTGTTCTGGAATAGTGTTGTAAACACAACTTAACCACTGATTTCTAGTTGAGACCTCTTTTGGAAGGCCAAACAATTTAGTTTCGCTTTCACAATGAAACGCAGCGTCACACACGGCGGCCTAGAGTAAGCAGAGGCAGTGGGCTTGAGAATGGCTCGGACGGCAGGATTCAAAGAAGGAGCGTCTGGTGGGCTTGCGGCAACCACATGTGACACCCCGGGCTGGACTCTGCTTCGTCCAAGTTGAAAGCCGATCCAGCGATCGACAGCTCGAAATTGTTGTATTTCCTCAGTGACTAGCACGGATCAGCTCTAGACATGACGACGCAGATTTCATCATCTTTTGGAAGACCCAAACAAAGTAGTTTTCGCTTTCACAACAAAACAGCACAGTCAGGCCTTCACGAACCATGGCGGCGGCGGCAACAACAATACGACAGCAAGAATAAAAGTTCCGCCTTTCTTTGCGTGAACATTTTGTTGGCGTTATGCAAATCTTCCCACATAGTGAGGTTAGACAGTGGGGGCGTGTTTGAACGAGGCGTTTTAGGTAGGTGTGGTTGACTCTTAACTTTTTATAAAGAATATCTCTTGGATTTGAGACTTTAGTCTTTGCAAAAATTTACAGATCTTCTTTATGCACCAAGAGCTTTGTAACACTCCAAAGAGAAAGAAAAAAATGACATCACATCATCGACCTTAAATCACTTTTTACACACACCAGAAGGACTATCAAAGGTAAATATTTATTAAAAACAAGAAGAGAAAACAGTCAAAAGTACACTCTAAAAAAAGGCGCTGGCGGTGTTATTTTCAAACCCCAGAATGCTTGAGGTGGAGAGACCCTAGCAAGGTTAAGACGTGGGCATGGAAAACGTGGATGGTCTGAGCATACATATAACCCAGCGGCATGCGAGTTGGTCGAACCCTTGAGGCAGGATGTTGAAGTGCGCACTTGGGCTCCGCACCCCGAATGACACAACCGAGAGAAGGCACAACGTCACGTTAACCATCGGACGTATCTCTCGACGACACCAGTGTCGCGTCTTCAGATGGAAGCGCAGGTCAGCGTCTTTATGGTAAGTAGAGATTAAAAATGTAAAGTCATCATTCATTGTTTGAGTCCAGTAGTATCTTGAGATTTCATGGAAAGCGGAAATATTCTGAAAAGAGCTTATATTGAAAAATACGCGGACGCGGATTTCGCCTCAGAAATAGTCTTAACTCTTTTACTGAACGGAAGAGGTGCTTTTAATATAACGTCAGTGAGTGTCTTATGTCATATTTACATAAGATTTTACAATATTACACTCACCGCCTTATTTTAGGTGGGGATCTTAATTACACAGTCAACCCAAATTTAGACCGCTCACAACCCAAGACATCAGCTCCTACGTCAATGTCTAGGTCTTTCTCATCTCTAATGGATCAATTGGGATGTGTAGACCCCTGGCGCTTCCTTAATCCAACTGCAAAAGATTTTTCTTTCTTTTCGAATGTCCACCATGTTTATTCGCGAATTGATTATTTTTTTATAGACAAAGCTCTGTTATCTCTAGTTAAGTCCACAGAATATTCAGCGATAATTATCTCGGACCATGCCCCACACATTTTAGACCTTTCTTTCCCCCAAAACTTATGTAGACATGCTGGAGGCTGGAAGCTTAATACTGGGTTGTTGACTGATAAAGAATTTTGTGATTATATCTCTAGGAGCACTGATTTCTTTCTGGAAACCAACAAATCAGAATCGGTTTCGCCATCACTTCTATGGGAAACATTTAAAGCTTTTATACATGGAAGGATTATTTCTTTTAATGCATATTGGAATAAAGCTAGGAAATTAAAAAAGCAGGAACTCATTGACAAAATTTTAGAAGTAGATAGGCTAAATGCTAGGTCACCAAACCCTGTTCTGGAGACACAGCGGCTAAAATTACAAACTGAATTTGAATTTCACTACATCTTTACTTACCATAAACCGTCTTTCACTCGCACTCGCTTCCATCTGAAGACGCTGAGAAAATAGCGGCTTCTCGCACTGGTATCGTCGAGATACGTCCGATGTTAACGTGACATGTGTGCTCTCTTTCACGTCCGCGTTCCCAACCCAGCGCCGCTGGGTTATTGATCAAGACCAATTTTCAACCCAACGTCCTTACATAGCGGTCTCAACCCAGCATTTGGGTTGAAAAAACAACCCAGCGGTTTTTAGAGTGAATGCCAAAGATCAGCCAGTATTTGATGAAAGCAAACTTTGAGAAACACATCCATCCTTTTAAAGAAAATCTTTTTTTAACCGCAAGACTGCATGTCCTGTTCATTTGCTGTATGGCCTATGAAACCAATGTCTGGGCAGGTTTCATGGAAAACAAGGACATTTCCAAGTGATCCCAAACTTTTGAACTGTAGTGTATGTTTCATTCACACACTTTATGAACTTTTCTAAATAATGTAACAGTCTGTTACAATACAATTCAAATGAAGCAAGGCAATAAAACAAAGGAAAAGACAAAGTAAAAAATAAAAACAGGATGCAGAATAGATTAAAGATGGTTTTCCTGAGGTTTTGTGTTCAGCAAACATGACCTGTGTCCAGGACACACCTGACGAGATGCTCTCTCTAACGAGGAATCATCAGTCAGAGGCGCACATGATCTTTCACATGATCTTTCACATGTGTGCTGTCTGCTTTCATCAATCCTTCAACATACTGTAATGAACTGACAGTTTAATCTCAACCAGAACGGTGCGAGAAATCACACCGATGCTAAACTCCCTGCATTAAACATATCTGAGAGCATATTTCACCTAAATGTAGGCTTAAATCTAATGTAGCTGATGATAAGCGACAGTGCTGGGGCTGCAGGTGTTTGATATTAATTTCCCCATGTTTATTCTGCTATTGTGTTTACTCTGCAGTCCGGGATTCCTTTGTTACCTCTATTTTCTTAATAAACTTTGTTTAGATTTCTGATATGAACAGTGCTATGAAAGTAAATGTTACAATTGTAATAGCAAATTGTAAATACAAAAATTGTATCTTATAGATAGTTGTGAAGATCAGAGTATAGGGAAAGAAAAGCCAAAAGGAAGGTCAGTATCTGCAGAATGCAAAGAGAGGAAGAAGAGGAGAAGAAGAAACAGAAGTCTTCTGAATCTGCGCCTGACAGAAAGGGACTAGGGAAAGTCCTGTGTACTTCTCATTCCTCCGGTTAATGATGTAATCAACACCAGTGCACCCTAGCAGATCATACTAGGTCACCGTGGTCCTTGTAGGGCACACAGAATAACTTCTTTATCAACAGTGGTTTTAACAGCTTCAGGGAGAATACAGCCAAAGAAGCATCACTTCATTAGACTTCATTTAGGAGCTAAACACGCCAAACTCTAGGAACATGTGACACACTTCAATCATATGAAGCATCTAATGTGTAAAAGCTGTCGCATGTTGTCAAAACAAGATGATTTATATAGCGCTCTTCACGATGCAAATAGTTGCAAAGCAGCTTCACAGAAAATGAACGTTTCTACATTATATTAGTAATAGCTTATCAGTGGTGACTATCTCAAGTTGATGTCCATATGGCAGAAATGTACAGTAAAAATCAAGCAGTTAATGACGTGTAATCAAACAGACGGTGAACACTATTAACAGCAATGATGATATGTTGCGATCAAACTTAGAGCAAGATTTGGTCGTTTATGTTGTCTGGGGGTTTGGCATCATCTCTTCAGGTGTTCACTCAGCTCAGGTCTTTGTAAGGGCTGGATCCAGACTGAAGCTTGTGTAATTCCTAGTTACCTCGGGATGACAGTCCTGTGGCAGAAACAGAGAAACCAATAGAGACCAACATTAGCGTAGCTGCTGTTCCAACCAAGCAAAACATGATGTGTTCAACCCAAGCTAAAGAATGTTAATGAGCATTTGATCAGATATACTGTAGCTGAAGTATTAGGTGATGAGATACATTGTCACCCAAATAAGGATTATACGTTCAACAAAAATACTAATTAAACTATTATAGATAAAATGAGTAAACGTGAGCACAAACAAATACATGATTATGACTTATGATTAGCCCAATTCAAACAATTGAATAAATAACTGAATATCTGAATTCAAGCTAAATTCAATAAAAGACATGAATAACAAAGAATTTGTTTGAATAAATTCAGATACAGATTCACCAGTAGCATGAGACTAACTTGGCATCTGAAGATTTGATAAAAGAACGTGTCGGTTTCTGAGCACATCTCTGTGTGCAAAGCCTTTCAGAGCTTCACTCCAGCTGCCAGCAGAAGCCTTTTTTAATGCGTTTAAATGTGATCAATAAAACTCTTGGACTGAGGCGATTAGGACTGTTCTGGACTGTTGTTCTGTACGGCCAGATAACATCTAACCCGCTGCCACGTTCAGCACGGTGGAACAGTCTTACAGTACATGCCTCACACAAACCATTTCAGACGGTTAGGTGTATATTTTGCTTTAGTTTTAGATTTCTAACCATTCC
The DNA here is from genome assembly GCA_018155175.1 of Sinocyclocheilus anophthalmus. Lineage (NCBI taxonomy): Eukaryota > Metazoa > Chordata > Actinopteri > Cypriniformes > Cyprinidae > Sinocyclocheilus > Sinocyclocheilus anophthalmus. The sequence goes on from JADLZN010011255.1 coordinate 124,637, forward strand.
TCTTGCGAATATTGCAAAAACCCAGCACAAAGTTACAGATGCCTGTATCAGTTTGGTACTAAAATCAAAAAATTATAGTATTATGATTCAAATGATTCCCATTCATAAAGCCATCAGTCACGTGCTTCATTCCTGAATGAATCAGGTTCATTTGAACAAATCAAATGGCTCAATGATTCATTCATTATGACTTGTTGCCACCTACTGGCGGTAATGCTTTCATATTTAAAAACATAATTTCTTGATCATTTCATATTTATTTTTTGTTAACAACTGTTTTATTTGGTTTTCTTTTCAGAGGTATACAAGAATACAAAACAAGTAGCAAATATACAAACCTAATACCCACCTCTGGTAGACTTCAATAATACAGAAATAAGTCTGAATCTAGTTACCAAATAAATACAATTAAAATAAGGGAATAGATTAGATAGAACAATACAGGTTTGCAAAGAAGATAAAAAAGTTGACGCAGTATCAAAAGCAGCATGCCATATATTCAGTATTAGCATGGGATCCATGTATACATCATAATTTCATATTTCTATATTCAAAATGTGATATTTTATCTCATACATTAATCTCATAACACTCTTTACTGTATGTGTGTACTATTGCTATAAATGCATTCATGCCAGCCCTGAGCTGCATTAAGCAGCCTGTAAATCTAATCTGATCTGATGCTGATTCTTCTTCAGAGCACAGATTTGGCTGATGCTGATTTCATTTGATTGGCAACAGCGGTGTTAAATACTTGAGGATTATTTTGGGGTATTTCTACTTTATTCAAGTAAAATGGACTTTTACTTGATTACATTTTTGAAGAATAAACAGTTCTTTTTACTCCTAAAAATGTTATTTCAACTTCAGAAGTACATTTTTGCATTTTTTAAATGTTTTTTTCATTATTTGGGTCCATTTTGATATATCTGTTAGCTGTCTATAAAGTATAGTGGCCGAATGCACAAAATAAAATCAGCGATGAGAATTGGACTACAATTCATGTTTTTGCGGAAATGCTTTTTTTAAATGAAATGCTAAAAATCTCATTTGAAAAGTGTTCAAATGAGCATTATGTGTTAAATTCATTATAAATCATGCTTAGTGATGTTCTTACCCGGGAGTGGAGAAGTCGTATTATAAGGTTATATTGAGTACCTGTTAGGACTGTCAATGTATTCTCTTTTAACCTAAATTAGTTGCAAATAATTATACTGTATATTGATATTTGCTGAGAAAAAAAAACTCTAAATGCAACAAATAAACAAGTAAAAGATGAATAATAGTTACAGACGGGCGTTGATTAGACGACAGAAAAAGTGAGTGTTGTATGTTTTAATTCTATGTCTCTCAACACAAGTTCTTATTTTCGGTCGGCATGTTTCTGGCCTCTGCATCACATCTAGCTCTTTAAAGGGACAGTCATCCTAACGTTTGATAATGATTTACTCTCACTCTTTACTTGCTTTCTTCAGACAAACACTAACAATGATTTTTAGTCCATATAATACAAGTGTACAGGACCACTTTAAAAACCACAGTTGTCAATTTTTAAATATTTCTATTTGTATTTTTCTCACACATGTCTATCATTAAGACCAGCAGGGTTTGTTTGGGTTACTATCATCTTCACTGTGTAGCTGTGTAGTTTCATCTTTGGACGTCCTGTACAGTTGCGTTATATGCAAAGATATTTTTTCTAGAAAAAAAAGAAAATGTGTTCCTCTAAATAAAGAAGGTCATATGGGATGGCATGAGGGTGTGTGTTTTGTGTTCCAGTCTGCTGTGTTTGAATTACTGTAGATAGTTGTCTTCAGTCATTGTGTTTTGTTCAGTTTTCTTCCTGTAACCAAACCTTTGTATGTCTGTCTGACAAAGCATTTTACTCCATTTATTCTGCAATTTCACTTTGCATTGAGATGATTCAATATGATGACTCTTTGCTAGGGCACTTCGTTTTTTTTCAAATCTCTGAGTTTATTAAAAGGAATGGATCTAGAAGTCACTGTAAAAATCTTTATTGATCTCTGCCAAGCAGCGTACAGTTAGTGCTGTGCATGCATTTTAAATATAGAGACTTTTATTGTTGAAATGCTGGAAAGTGTTTATCAGAAGAATATTGTGTCAGCGCTCCACTACAGTGAGTGAGAGCTATTAAGAAAAGAATAAAGAGAACAAAACCTTGTAAACTTTTGAAATGGGCTTTTATTGTGGTTTGCAATAAAGTTTACATTTTATTTGCATGTAAAATATGTATTATATACATTGATATTCAGGTTTGCACAGCTAATCATTTTACTAGTTAAACAAGTAGGCGGGTCAAATGCTAACCTTAAACAGGAGTTTGTGTTAACTTATTTCTGCTAATTTCACATTTTTAATTGACATCCATCGTTTTGAGAGACAAAATTCGGAAAACCATTTAATCATCAATTTTCTTATTTTTCAATAACATATCCACATAATCAAATAACAAATAGGATATTATTATCCTTTTGTCAAGTAACTCTGTTTTTTTTTGTAATGTTCCAAGCAATATGACAGCTGACAGTCATGTGACTGATCACGTGAGCAGTGTGTTCCCTCCACCGTGCTGATAGTTTTACAGACGTCCCCATGAGAAACAATTACCACCCGAGAGATCTCACACACAACCAGGCTCAAAGCTCAGTAAGTCCTGACTCAGGAGAACAGGGACAGAGAAACAATACAACACTTGAAGGAATGCAGTGATGTAGTAGACACATATTTATGATACATTAGAAGTTTAGTTACAATATAGAACATGAAGTTTTGGTCATTATGAATGCTTGGAACTTCTATAAATATACCTATTTTTGCAAGTATTGCATGAGATTTGTGTGATCTTAAAAAAACGTCACCTCTGAAAATGTACTTCTTTCTGACGTTGTTATTAGAAGATAAAGAGCAGTTGGTGGGTGTCTGTCTGAAGTGCATGCAGATCTACACTCTACCAAATAAACACGGATAATACAGAAGTTTTTGATGAAATAGCATTAGCACTATAATGTCCTGCCTCTCTGATCCAGCAGTACTGTTGGTTGGAGAAGCTGTAAAAACCTCACTTCCATCCATCCATCAATTCTCCGCTATTGCACTGAATCAGTTACATTTATGCATTTGACAGATAATTTATCCAAAGTGACTTAAAATACAGAAACATAAGTGCACATAGTGAGATCATTGCTGAATATCGTCCAAGATGGATATACATTATGGTTTTTAACTTTCTTTCATTTTAAATATTTATGTTTTAAAAAAATTTTTTATTGTTCTTATGTTTATGGCTGGGTATCAGGAATGAAACAGTAATGGCATCCAAGTTGTTGTTTAATAAATGTGGATGTGCAAAATGTGCAAATTAACTAGGTCTGTTGACATGAACAAATAAAATATTACACTATTGTTTTCCAGTAATATTACAATATTTTACTATATTCAGAAGTGTGAGGTAAATGCTGTTGCATTAACCCAGAGACTGTCTAAATATGAGATGTAAATAGATGAATTACATTAGACTAAAATAACCTGAACCATGCAGGGGAGTCTCAGAAGACATTCTCAGCGCCTCTGTCTGCGTTAGCATCTGCTGCCCTCTTGTGTTCTGCAGATACACACACACACTCACTCCCTCACTCACACACACACACACACATACACACACAGACTCTCACATACACACTCTCACGCGCACACACACACACACACACTTTTATACACACACACACATACACACACAGACGCTCCCTACACACTCTCACGCGCACACACACACACACACACACATACACACTGAAACACCGAGTTTAAAGGTTAAACAGCCCAGATGGGAAAACTGTGTGGTGCTAATTATGCACGGGAGATGAGAAGATGGCGTATTTTCCCAAGTTTAATAAAACACCTCACATACATGGGGGAACGAGTGAGGGAAAAAAGTACATAAGCATCCAACTCAGGTCACAAACAGAAAGGAATAAAATAAAATAAAGATTTTGGTAGAGCAAGTTATCTCTTCACCTTTTCAACTCGTACAGACACACGCTATGCACATGCACAGATGTCAATAGAAAAGAAACTAGCCGATGCCTCTTGTCATAGTAGTGCTTTTTCTTAGAGTGACTCGCCTCTAGAAAAGTCCTGACATGATCAGATGCCTCCTGGAGCAAATGCTTCAGGGCATCCAAAGACATCCGGCTGAGAAAGCAGATCCAAAGGCGGAACTGGTACAGCCCACGGTGAGAAAAAAAAGCGGCCTTTGGCCTAGACGATTCCTCCATGGCAACCTGCCAGTAACCCCTGGCCAAGTCGATTGTGGACACAAAATTTCCTCTTGCTAGAAAATTGAGGGACTCGTCTATCCTTGGAAGCAGATACGAGTCTTTCACTGTAAGTCTATTCAATCCTCGATAGTCAACGCAAAATCTTGGTTCACCAGAAGGCTTTTGAACGATAACGATCGGTGCAGCCCACGGCCCCGATGCCGGTTCAATAATGCCTTCTACCAACATCATGTCAATCTGCCGCTCAATCAATTCTTGCTTTGCAGGTGAAGTACGGTATGGAGCGAGATGGATAGGTCGGGCCTGTCCAGTGTCAATTGTATGCTTAACTATGGATGTATGGCCTAGATGTCCATCAAATAATTCAGCAAAAGATCTCAGCAACTCGGCCAGCTTGACCTTTTCACCCTCATTTAAAGCAGCCCCATCAACTTTCGTGTCCAGACAAGAAGAACCGTCTTGTAAGCCAAGCAGACTGTGATTCAGCCCATGTCATCCCATCAACGCCCTCCAGTTTAGCCTCAGCCTTTGGCACATCCCCCAGAACAACAGTTCTGGAAGGAACCTGGATCAAAACAGAAGCTCTCATCATAAAATCCATACCCAAAACAAGCGGGGTTGAAAGATTTTGGATGACTGCAAAGCGATGGTAAAAGCGTTGGCCCATTAGCCCAAACTGTTTACAACACATTCCCCCATCGGCAAGCTGCAAAGGAGATGCAGACCACGCTGTTTTTTTAAATGTCCCCCCTGGAACAAATCTAGAAACATCTGCATGCACGGCTGAAACAGAAGCCCCTGGCCATGAAAATTGACCTGAACACGAAAAGGTGTGTTCCAGTAAGATGAGGATGTGATGTCTTCCACGTGACCAAGAGCAAGCTGAGTGGCCTGGGATGAGTCAGGTGAGTGAGGCTCAATTACTGTCTCGGGGGGGAAGGATTGCCTCTCTGAAAAGTCCTCCTCCCCCTGAAGTTTCCCGACCTGGGCCCAACTGAAGCACCCAAGCCTGCAACCGTTGTTTGAGACCTGTTACTTGGGACTTCAGAACCCGATGTCTCTGTAGTCTGTCCAGTCTGACAATTGGGTGAACCTCCCGAGTGCACAGTTTGGCTGTTTTGCTGCTTACAGTTTGGGCAGTTACGGGAAGTAAACCCCGGTGTCAAACACTTAAAACAATGAAGTTCTCTTATGACCGGAACTGACTGTGGAACCTCGGGCACATATTGACCACATGGACCCAAGACTGTATGCAGCTCATGCGCACACAAGAGAGGGTCCATCACAGACGTCACCGCCGTGCCATAGAGTGCTACCCTGTATCTTTCGACAGCGTGCTTACATATTAGCTCAATGTATTCTGGCTGAGGAGGCGGAGTTCTCAATTTTCGAAATTCCCTCAGCATATGGGCGACAAACTTAGGTAAAGGTTCGTTCGGCATCTGAACCCTGTCTAGGATACCCCTCATAATGCGCTCCTGATTGTCAGATGGCAGAAAAACCTTAAATAGGTCAAAAAACTGGGCCCATGTGGAAACATGGGAGCTCAAGACATTAAATCACTTATTCGGCTCCTTGGACAGAAAACGCGGGAGCTCCAGTAACATCTGGGGATCAGTAAGATCCAGTGAAGTCCTGTATATATCGACAGACTGAAGCCATCTGGACTCACCTTTCCTTCACCGCCAAGACCCTAGACGCAGCCGACAAATCAGCCAAGGCTGTTTGAGCCACCACAGGCCCACATACATGAGGCATATTAGCAGAAACTGACCTTGAAATGCCTAGTGGAGGTAGCCCTCGAACAAACGGTGTAGAAGCGGCCAAGAGGTTAGACTGTGGTTGTGGCTCAACAGGAACCGTACCATCATCAGGACTCATACAATCAATCATACTCTTTTGCAGGTCCAGCGAGTCACGGAGGCACCACTTCAGTACAGCAACCTCGTCCCGCAGGAGCTGCACCTGAGACCGTATGTCTCCATCCCCACTCGGGGATGTACCCTGTCTTGGCAAATAGTCAGAACATGTCAGTAAGTCAAACAGTTCACGATTTGTGGCCATCTTATAGACCCTGTAATATAATAGCAAATTTCAGAAATATCAAAAGAAAAGTAAAACAAAATATTACATGCAGATGCACACAATTTACAATGGGTTAATTACAAAATAAGAAGAATAAACAGTACAATGAACCTGCTTGTTCCCTTTAGAAATATGCGTGCTTTCGTGCAGCCTGTATGCTAAAGCACAATAAACAATTTACCTACAATGTACATTCACTCCACATTCACTCCCCCCACCTACAATCCCTGCCAGTACGAGACTCGAACCCGCAACCTTTGGGTTACGAGTCTGACTTTCTAGGATCAAAAATAATTTTAATTTATTAAATAGGAAAACATATTAAAATAGGATAATATTTCACAATATTACTGTTTTTACAGTAACAGTGTACAGTCTATGGTGGTGCAGATGCTGACAAGACCACCGTGTCACAAACAAATGCACCTCTCCTCCTCATAAGCTTCCAATGCCCAGGAAGTATGACCTTCTTCTCCTTCAACTGAGAGAATACCAGTAATGGTAGAGGACATCTCAGCCGGAAGACTTTTCTTCTGCTTAAACAGTAAAATTCAACAGACAGTGAACATGTTTGTTAGGAAGTGTTCACTTCCTAAAGTGAAAAAAGAACACTATGGAGACCACATCCTGATATGTGAAGATGCATCCTATGGACTTACTGGAAGGAAGTACTACATAGGGAAGGCTCTGAGGTGGGCTCCACCTAAAGGGAGAACAACCAAACACAGAACCTGGTGACAGAGCAGCGCTCTCTGCGGGGAAACACTGAGTGCTTTAAGTGCCCCTATTGTGCTATTTGAATGGATTATAATTTGATTTTGCGGGTCCCCAACAACAGGTTTAGATGCATGCAAGGTCAAAAAACACTTTAATTTTCTTAGATTATGCATTTAATTTGACATAATCTTAAATGATTCTTTCGAAGATTCATCTTTCCAAACCCCTCATCTGCTCTGATTGGTCCGATAACCCAGTCTCTGTTGTGATTGGTCTACTGCGTACAGCGCATATCGAAAACGAAGCGCCCATCACCAGTACTGGAATACGGCTTGTCAATAATACATCCTGTTATAATAATTATAGTACTCTGTTCTGACAATAAAGAATCAGAGGGGAAAAAGTTGTTTTAAACTTATGTAACCGAACCGGGCCCACACAGTAAACAAACAATAATGGTACATGCGTTAGCCGAACAAAGACATGGAGTACTGACAAAGCACTGCAACGAGCTACAGCGTTTGATGGATGCTTTCGAGGGATTTCCACGCAGATTGTAGGCGTGCATTATGCAAATGTTTTAACTTGTGACGTATGAACTTCATGGAAATGGGATTCGAATTACGAATGACTCATTTCAATGGTTCAGAGTCAACTCTTTCTTTTGAGAGACAATAACTTTGCAGACTGTTTACGTTCACATACAGCTACATTGCATACTGCATGAAAGGTAATTTTCTGGATCTCCCTGGTCATGAGGGATAGCTTGCAGGGTCACCGCTTGGTCCCTAAAGGGAGTAGTGGGAACCTTATGCACATATCCAGTTCTGTGTCTCAGGCCAACATGAGAATGACCCAGTCCCTGATAGCAAGCAACCATTGAATCAATGTTAAAAATGGTTGATATGTCAATGTTTATGTATATGTCAATTTCAACAAAACACCATTATTGTGAGCTCTGGGCTCTTTGTACTTAAATGTTAGGTTTGCATTGTCACTTGTAACAATGTGCTAAAATACATTTGTTGAGGCAATGAAAACTCAGATCCATTGGGATCAGGTAATGGTGATTGTAATCATTGTGAGGCTATTTTAATCATTGTTTGCTAGTGTGTTGTGCTATTTATGTGTGAATAATGTGTGATACTACAGTATGAGTTTAAAGCAGTGGTACGGCTGTCATGCTTCTATGAATTAACAGAAAATACTTAAAACTCATTTATGCCTCCCAGCATGTGTTGCAGTTGTTCGGTTTATCTGAATAAGTTTGATGATTGTCACCGTTGTTGAGGTTTGTATGAGTGTTGATGTCTAAATATTTCTGTATATTTTGCCACAGAATCTATAGGATGCTGTGATGGTCAGAGGCCAGTGGCAGCAATTGACTGCATGTTAGCATGTGTTTCAAGGCGAGCATCCTGAACGGGAGCCTGTGAAGAGCCTGGTTCAGTACTCTTCAGTACTCCAAGATCGATCTGAGACCCCCACTCTTCTTGAGTACAATGAAGTAAGGGCTGTAAAACTCTTGGCTGGGGGACAAGCTCTATTGCATCCTTTGCCAGAAGAACAGCAATCTCCGCTGCAGCATTCTCTCCTCATACAGAGGTAAACAGAATGCCACTGAACTTCGGCGGGCGCCGGGCAAACTGAATCGCGTGGCAAGTGGCAAGTCAAGTGGTTCTGAGCAACCAGGCAGATGGGCTGGGAGTGCTGTCCAAGCTCCACTGCAAGACATGTGTTGTGGGAGGAATGAGAGGCTTGCAGGGATTCACTACTCTCATGACACCCCCTTATTCTCCCTCAGTACATATCACAGAGGCCTCATACCCTGAAGTAGAAAGACCAGGATGGGCATGTCCTCACACAAAGGACACAACCCATCCACGAGGGCTGCTTCAGCATGGTCATGGCCCAAACACTAAACACAGCAAATGTGCCGGTCAGATGGCAAGATGTAGAAACTGCAACCAGAAGGACACGGAGACACAATCCACACAATCCAACACTCAAAAAAAAAGATTTGTTGGACTAACAAAAAAGAGGAGTGTCAAGTGGTTCCGCGTACGTATGTGGATTCGTTTCTACAATTAACAATTTAGTATGAACAAAAAAAATCAGGTGAAGTTGACAAAATATCTTTGAGTAAATACAAACCGTTCAGATTTGTCACTATTACATTTGAGTTATATGTACATTTGACTTAATAATGTTGTTACATTTATGAATGTTCAATACGTTAAGGTGAACATGTTTTATTTTTATTGATTTTATTTACTTTATTTGCTCTAAGTGGAAAACTGAAATCACAAGCATATTTTTTAGAAATAAATGAATTTATTTTCTTTGCAAGGTTTTGCAATACACAAATGCCAAGAAATTGTAAATCAATTTCAATTTCACAGGTCCTTAGAAACAATTAGACCACAACGACATCACTTTAATAGTAAACATTCTTTATAGGCCGTAAGGTGAAGCGTTTTTCGTTTAATCCCGTTCCCATATATGGGGCACTAAATTCTTCTCATTCCAATAAAAATATCTATTGGTTTTGAGCGAGAAAATAAAAGTTCTCCATGTATAATCCTGCAGTTTATTTTTTATAAGTGTTTAAAGTCGGCAGTAGTTCCTTACTCGCGTAATCATATTTTGATCATGAGTGAGTAGGCTTCGCGTCACGTGTGGGAAGCACGACCAATAAGCCGGCCGCTGTTTGGAACGACATGTAAACATGAGTCCAAGATGTCTGCGCCCTTGTTGTCAATATCGAGTAGCGAAGAAGAGGAAATTACGGCCAGACCTCCTTCAAAACTCCGTAAAAAGGATGATAAACAATGCTAAATGCATCTCACGTCCATAAAGAAAGAAGAAACAAAGGATTTTACACGCACACGATGGGATACATTCAGAAATAGCGTCAAACGGTGGCTTGGTTTGCAGGGTGAGAATCAGAGAATAGCAGAAACATACAAACATTGTCTAGAAATCGAGTTTGAAAATGTTCCCGAAGACGCTGGGTTTCACTCCACTTGCTACAGGTGTTTAATTGACAAAAAGCGCTTGGATGCGGCAGAGAAACGTGTCACACAGCGTCCTGAAGTTCAAGATGCTCACAAAGACCAGTCCGTGTCATCGATAACTGAATGTCCGACAAAGAAACTTAGGTCCAGGACGGGCCTGCCAGTAGCTTGTGCAGGTCCTGTGCTTCCTGCCTTGTGCATCATTTGTAAGAAAACGGACAAGTACATTACTGTGGCAGGCAAACGCCAGAAGGACCATCTTTCACAGGCAGAAACATTGTCAGCAGGAGGGTGAACAAACACACGTTTGAACTTTGAAGTTTTACGCCATATGCTGGACACCATGGCTAAATTTAAATTACAATTACGTAATTTATTTAATGTTTACAGGTTTGCATTTTGCATACAGCTACAGCCAGAACACTCAGTATTGCTTAACTGTTAACAGTTTTTACATAATGGTTTTTATGTACAAATTTGTTTCATTATATTTATATATTTATTTACAGGCCAGCTGCTGAGATGAAAGAAGACACTAGCATTCTTGTGCATATTCAAGACAAAGACTGTGTGTCTCTGGAGGTGCGATACCACAAGTCCTGCTACAGACAGTACACCAGGTTCTTGACAAAGTCTACTGCAACAGTTACTGGGACCTCAGAAGAACAGTGAGTTATTATATTGCATTATCAAATGATAATTAAAAGTTGTGGTACATTTAAAAAGTAAAGCATTGACCATCTGCATAGTCTGTATATTTGTCTGTGAACAGAGTTTTGACTGCACAACTCTTGGCACAGCAATTCAATATGATCAAATGTGTAGTGGAAGGTAGAATAAACTAGTAATGTTTTATTACCAATTATTATATTTTATGTTTAAAATAGAAGCCATTGTGAAATAGTTATGGCACATAAAGTAATATATCTTTTCTGTTTTTTTTTCTGTGTTTTCTTTTCAGAAATGAGCCAACCTTCGATGCCAGCTACAAGATCTTCTGTGAGAGGATCATCCGCCACAGAATAATTGTAAACCAAGAGGTGCTGACAATGATGCAGCTAAGAAGAATCTTTTTAAATCTTGTGAAAAAACAAGAAGATCTTGATGCTTCAAATTACAGGTAATTTAAATACCACAAGTTTCTTTTAAATATGCAGCTTTGGAAAGAATGTTTATGCAACATTTATATTTTTTCTTACAAAAATGGAATTTATAATAATCATAATCATTATATAACGTGTTAAAGCTGATACACGGTGTATTTTAACTCAATTGTTTTCAGTGTAAATATATCTTTATTTATACCGTTGTGATCATCTTTCGTTGTATCTTGTTTAAGGCAGGATAAATTGAAGAGGAGGTTGATCCGTGATTTCCCCCAGCTGGTGTTTCACTCGCCCAACAACCGCAACATCAGTGAGCTGGTTTTTGTTGAGACACTGTCTGCAGACAAGCTGATAGACAGGTTACCTCATCCATCAGGTACAGAAACGACAGAGTCAACTGAGGTAACTAGCCAAAGTGATGGTGAAAACATGACAAATACAACATCTGGTCCGCAAAGACAAACCTCAGTGGCCTCTATCAATACTACAGAGGACACAAGGACACTTTATAGTGCAGCATTGATATTAAAGATGCTTCTGTGTAACTCTCGCGGTATGATATGTCCATGGCCACCCACGTCTGATGATTTAAATGTGAGTGAAGCAAAATCTGTTGTACCACTCAAACTGTACAATCTGATTTCCTGGATTATTGGTGCAACTGAGGAACCAACACTGGCCCATTATGTTGATATTCCAGATGATTTGAACCTAAAAGTGATATCTATTTGTCAAGACATTGTGTATCTCGCATCTAAGGGCCGAAGGCAGACACCGAAATCATTGTGTCTTGGTCTAACCATTTGCCATTTAACAGGTTCATCACAAATTGTCACTTCTAAATAGACTAGGACATTGTGCATCATGGGACACAGTTGTCAGTCTAGACAGTAGCCTTGCCCAACTTTAACTAGTAGAGGGCAGAGACAAAATACCAAAGGGATTCTCAAAGAAGGTTCCTACAGTACTTGTGTGGGACAATATTGACTTTGGGGAGGAGACACTATCAGGTCGTGGAACTACTCACCACACAAATGGGATTATGCTGCAAAGTTCTGTAGTTGAACCTGTGTCAACAACAAACAGACAACCACTACAGAAGGGAGTTTCCTCATTCAAAGCACCCCCTTGCATCCCTATCGAACAGTACCATCAGTCTAAAAGACAAGGACCACAGAACTTGTTTCATCATGAAAGTAATGCATTACAGGTAGACACATACAAATTGAACACCATGTCTGCTGCACAAACTGAACTTGCATATGTTGTTTTAAAGTCCATAGATACTGAAAGATGCACAATCCCAAGCTGGACAGGTTTCCATACATTGCTTAAAGGTGACGGCACTCTGCAAAAGCCAGCACTGTATTATCTTCCAGTCATTGAGGCTTCACCGACAGAGATGTCAACAGTAAACACAATTCTGAAGCGAAGTGTCCAAATTGCTGATCAGCTAGAACTGGACCATATAGTGTTAGTTTTTGACCAAGCTATATATGCCAAAGCTCAGCAAATCCGCTGGAAAGACAATGACTTTACTCAGCGTATAGTGATTAGACTAGGTGAATTTCACACATGCATGTCCTACCTGAGCATTCTAGGAAAAAGGTTTGGAGATGCAGGACTGCAAGACATACTCATTGAGTCTGAAGTTGTTGCCCCAGGATCCATCAGTGGAGTGATCAGTGGTCATCACTACAACCGCAGCATGAGGGCACACAAACTTCTGTATGAGAGTCTGCAACGCATCAGATTTCTCACCTTCGTAGGCTCTTTGCCACCAGAGGAGAGAAATGAGTGTATGGATGTCATCAGTGAAATCAAATGTGCATTCCAGGACAGAACCATGGATGTTTTGTGTGCAAATGAAAAATTTGACAAAATGTGTTCAAAATATGTAGACTTTGTGAAAAGAAGAAGTGCATAAAACCCAACGTTTGCCTTCTGGAGTTCGTACATCGACATGGTACAGATACTCCTTCTGTTTGTGAGAGCAACACGAGAATCGGACTGGCAGCTTCACCTGTCAACAGTACGCTTGATGATGCAGTGTTTTTTTGCATACGATCATGTAAATTATGCTAGGTATTTACCTTCATACTGGCTGGAAATGGTCAATTTGCCCCTCACACATCCTTCTTGCCACAGCGAACTCGGTGTTAAAGGCCAGTGGACTGTCCAACGTCAAAATGTCCATGGATTTGCCTCAATTGCTTGTGACCAGGCCATTGAGCAAACATGCAACAGCGATTCCAAGGCAAATGTGAGACTGGAAGATGTTCCTGTATGTCTGCAAGACTGTCTTGTACTGATTTTTGTCGGTGCCAAAATTGTGCAAATGTTTCCCAGGAAACAGAGGAAAGAGCTACATGGGATGATGGCTCTGATGATAGTGATAGAGTTGATACTGATACTGATGAGTAAAGATGTGCTGTGCATTATTTTAAGCTGATTTTCAGCTGCAATGAATCTGTTGTAGAAATGTTCATTTTTGGCATTATTCATAATTAAGGGGGGTGTGGTCGCATTTTGAGTCATTTCAGCCAACTTGGGCCAAAGTGTGCTTCTTCTTTATGTTTCTGTAATTACACAGTGCCTACTGAAAATGTTGATGTATAATACATCAGTTTTGCTAAATTTACAATGTGTATGTTTAATTTTGCTTGGTGCCAATCCGTGAAGTTGAAGCGTATTTTGTACAAATTTGCCATATTTTATGGTCTACATTCACACGAGTATATAATGCACCAATATCTTTCTCAAATGTTAAGGTACATGTATAATGGTCAGTTTAAGAGATATTTTGTGTTGCTAAAATGAATATAAATAAAGTTATAAGCAAAACCAGCAGCATAAGATTTTCGTTTTTTTAAATTCACAATTATACACATTTATGGATTGTGACAAAAAAACTGCAGGATATTTTGCGGAGAACTTTTAACCTAAAGTCCAAAAGGGTGTTGTCTATGCAAAAATGCATTGAAAAAGTAGTGCTCAGGTGTGGGAATGAAAATCACTTTCTAGCCTCTTTTTCCTAGTTCACCTTATGGCCTATTACAAGGTCTTTTAAAGTGCAACTGCCTTCAAGAATTTGTAATAATCTTACTTAGAAAAATAATACATTAAAGGTCCTATTAGGTTCTTTTACAAAGTCTTGATTTTTTTTTGGGGGTGTACTAGAACATGCTCTCATTCTTGGTGGTTCGAAAAACACATTATTTTTCACATAATTTTATTATTTTTATCATTATTAAAATACCTTTCTCCCCAGGCTGGCATAAACGGCTCGATTAGTTCTGGCTTTGAAGGTCCGCCTTCCGAAAAACAAAAATGTGTTGTGATTGGTTAGCTGTCCCATGCGTTGTGATTGGCGAACAGCTTAGACATTGTTTCAGTACTTACTGCCACGCCCTTGCTCCGTCTTTCAACAAAAGCTTTTTGGCGAATCTGTCAGGCACTGTACTCCCTCATGTTGTGGAAGCTGTCCTCAGTAAAATGCGCAGCACACAATAGCAAATTGGGTTTATAATGCTCAGGAACAGAGTTAAAAAATAAGTTGCAACCACTGTTTCCTGACATCATACGCTTTCGGAAGCCCAAACAAAGACGATTGGGCACGGAGGTGAAAAACAGCGTTTCAGGCGGTCGCACAACGGACGAGAAGCGCAGCGTTGTGCACGTTTTAAATTCTAAACGTCATTCTCTATGAGTGTAGGCACACGAGCGGCGCCGTTTCTGCGTCCTGTCCTCGCCAGCACCACCAGCTACGTCGTGTTACTTGAAGAATTGTTCTAGACATGCGAAGATTTTACGCTACAGCACAGCAGCTCTTCTTCTTCATCGTCTCGTCTGATGCGCTCACTCAACCAAGCGCTCTAACCACGACCTCGCCCCTCTCCACCCCCCAACCATTCGAATTTCTGTAATCGGGAATTATTTGTAATGATATTCCATTGAGCCGCTTTGTGATATCACAAAGCGCGGAAACCAAACGCTGTAGTCCAAATGAGCCGTTTGTTGTAGTTCTTGAAAATTGATTTTTTTTTAAACTAATATCTCCCTTTGGAGTGGACTTTGAGCTTTGTAACTTTGTAGATCTTTTTTTATGCTCAAACAGCAACATTTCAGACTAACTAAAGTTGAAAAAGTGAAAAAGCATAATAGGACCCCTTTAAATGAATGGAATGCCTGTTGAAATTAAGCAGAATGCCCCAAAACTCTATTTCTGATAATTCAGATCTTTTGAGCCAACAATAAAGGTAACAATAAAACTGGCCTCTATTTTTGTATACAATCACAGACAGCTTAAATAGCATAATAAAAAAAAATTAAATAAAAGAACAACAACATTCTGATAAATAGCAATCATTCTTCTTACAATGTGCATCTGCCTTCAAATATTGTAAGACATTTTACTTAATAAATAAAAGAAAAGTTTGTTCAAGACAGGTAGCATGTCACAAAATGCTACAGTACTCAATTTGTGATATTTCAAATCTTTGAAGCCATTGGTAAAGAAAACATTAAAACTGGCTTCTAATTTTTGTGAACAACCGCAAACACAATTTTAACTTCACAATTCTTACAAACAATAAAACCAGAAACAATTTAAATGTCACAGGTCTTCACAAAAACAAAAAAGAAAAAAAACATCTTCATTCTGGACAATTGCAAGAGAAATGAAGACGTACTGAACCAATCAACAAGTTTGTTGTTGAGAGCCTGTATTTGTTTGAAAGTTTCTGTGCGTCAAGCCCCAGTAACACTTTCTGGGAAATCTCAAAAGTGTACTTCAGGTCTGATGGATAACTGAGATTCAAGCTGTATATGACTCTGAAAAGAAGAGCACAAGCCTCTGTGACAAGATTCTGAAGAACTTTCACTCCCTCAACTATGAGTCCAACATCCAATGGTGGGTGACAGACTTCAGCATCTTCAAGTCTGATGATGTAAATAAACACAGTATTCTCAAAGTCTGTGGCCTACAAAACTCAAAAACTGTGTGACGCTGTTCAGTCACTTTATTGCATCAAAAAATGCAGGTTGTAAATGTAACATCACATAGTGATACACCCAGAAAAAGCAGATAATCTGAGAATTCTGTAGCGACTGTCCATTTCTTAATGTTTCACATCAATGAGTTTAATGATGTTCACAATTTTCACAAAAGACTGCCTGAGAACACTTACTGCATTCTGCTTCATGAGGTTTTCATAGTCTTCATTAAGACACACAGAAAGTGCCTTGAGAATGCAAGCTCTCCGAGTTGAGATGATATCATTCTGTAGAAGAGGCATTAAGTAGAGATGACCAAAAAACACCACCCTAAGTAGGAAATTATTTCACAAGCCATCAAAAATACTGCCATATAAAAAAAATGGACAATGCGCCATGCATTAGTTTGCCAATTGTACGTCCTGCAATTCCTCTTGTTTTTTTTTTTTTCCTTTTTGTTTTCTTTTGACTCCTAGTAGATGCCGTGCCGCCTCTGCTGTGTAACCCCCCCCCCCCCCCCATACCAGTTTTGACATAAATGTCTGAATTAGTGGGACGCGTATGTGTATCGTCTTTTTTTTTTTTTTTTTTTTTTTTTTTTTTTTTTCTTGATTGCAACTCAGCTGCCGTATACTACAGATTTAAGACGCATAAGATTATAGTAAGGATATAACTTTCATGTTTAAAAATATATTCAGGGTTACTCAATGACATCTGGACACAAAACATAAAATATAAATTTAATGCAGGATCTAGAAAAAATCTGATCGTGATTAAACCAGAACAATTTAAAATAAATGAACAAAAAACATTTTAAAGTTTGGGCTCCTAAACATTAGATCACTCTCACCCAAAGCAGTTATTGTAAATGAAAAGATCACAGATAATAGTTTTGATGTACTCTGCTTGACTGAAACCTGGCTAAAACAAAATGATTATATTGGTCTAAATGAGTCTACTCCACCAAGCTACTGTTATAAGCATGAGCCCCGTCAGACTGGTCGTGGTGGCGGTGTTGCAACAATATATAGTGATATTCTCAATGTTACTCAGAAGACAGGATACAGGTTTAACTCATTCGAAATACTAATGCTTAATGTTACACTGTCAGATATGCAAAAGAAATCTAACGTATCTCTTGCTCTGGCTACTCTGTATAGACCACCAGGGCCATATACAAATTTCCTAAAAGAATTTGCAAATTTCCTCTCAGACCTATTAGTTACTGTTGATAAAGCGCTAATTGTCAGAGATTTTAACATTCACGTTGATAATACAAATGATGCATTAGGACTTGCGTTTACTGACCTAATAAACTCTTTTGGAGTCAAGCAAAACGTCACCGGGCCCACTCATCATTTTAATCATACGCTAGATTTAATTATATCGCATGGAATTGATCTGTCTGATATAGATATCGTACCTCAAAGCGATGATGTTACTGACCATTTTCTTGTATCGTGCATGCTGCGTATTACAAATATTAACTATATGGCTCCGCGTTATCATCCGGGCAGAACTATTGTTCCAGCCACCAAAGACAGATTCACAAATAACCTGCCTGATTTATCTAAACTGCTCTGTGTACCCATAAATACACATGAACTAGACGAAATAACTAGCAACATGGGCACTATCTTCTCTAATACATTAGAAGCTGTTGCCCCCATCAAATTGAAAAAGGTTAGAGAAAAACGTACTGTGCCATGGCACAACATTAATACCCATTCTCTCAAGAAAAAAAAAACTAGTAGTCTTGAGTGCAAATGGAGAAAAACTAACTTAGAAGTTTTTAGAATTGCGTGGAAAAACAGTTTGTCCAGCTATAGACAGGCTCTAAAAGCTTCCAGGGCCGAGTATATCCACAAACTCATAGGAAATAACCAAAACAATCCTAGGTTTGTATTTAGCACAGTGGCTAGATTAACAAATAACCAGACGCCACCCGATCTAAATATTCCCTCACAGTTTAATAGTAATGACTTTATGAATTTCTTCACTGATAAAATAGATAACATCAGAAATACAATAACAAATGTAGATTCTACAGCGTATAATACTTCAGCTTCATTCATCGCACCAAAAGATAAACTGCAGTGCTTTACAGCTATAGGACAGGAAGAGCTAAATAAACTTATCACTGCATCTAACAACATGCCTGTTAGATCCTGTACCCACTAAAATACTGAAAGAGTTGTTACCTGTAGCAGCAGAACCGCTTCTCAATATTATTAACTAATCGTTGTCTTTAGGTCACGTCCCAAAAACAGTCAAGCTGGCGGTCATTAAGCCTCTTATTAAGAAAACACAACTAGATCCTAGTGAACTGGCAAATTACAGACCCATCTCAAATCTTCCTTTTATGTCTAAAATTTTAGAAAAAGTTGTGTCTGCTCAATTGTGCTCCTTCCTGCAAAAAATGATCTCTATGAAGATTTTCAGTCAGGTTTCAGGCCCCACCATAGCACAAAAACGGCACTTGTTAAAATTACAAATGACATAATTCTTGCGTCAGACCAAGGCTGTGTCACATTGCTAGTTTTACTTGATCTTAGCACTGCGTTCGATACTATAGATCATGACAAACTCATAGATCAATTACAAAACTATAAGGGCATTTAAGGACAGGCTTTAAGATGGTTTAGATCCTAAATCTCCGATCGCTACCACCTTGTTCATTTAAATGGGGAGTCATCTCAATTATCACCAGTAAAATATGGAGTGCCACAAGGATCTGTCCTAGGTCCTCTGCTATTTTCGATATACATGTTGCCCCCTGGTAATATCATTAGAAAATACGGGATTAGTTTCCAATGTTATGCCGATGATACTCAACTATAAATCTCAACAAGACCAGATGAAACTTAATTATCTAAGCTAACAGAGTGTATTCAAAATGTAAAAGATTGGATGACCAATAAATTTCTCCTATTAAATTCGGATAAGAAAGAAATATTACTTATTGAACCAAAAGACAGAATCTCTTGGATTACAATTTGCAACTAGACGGATGTACGGTTACTTCCTCTACAGTCAAAAATCTGGGTGTTATATTAGATAGCAACTTGTCTTTTGAAAATCATATTTCCCATGTTACAAAAACGGCATTTCTTCCATCTTAGAAACATTGCCAAGGTACGAAACATGATACCTGTTTCTGATGCAGAAAAGCTAGTTCATGCATTCATGACCTATAGACTGGACTATTGTAATGCACTGCTAGGTGGTTGTCCTGCATCTTCAATAAACATTCTACAGGTAGTCCAAAATGCAGCGGCTAAAGTCCTTACCAGGTCAAGAAAATATGATCATATTACCACAATTTTACAATCTCTGCACTGGCTACCTATTAAGTTCCGAATCAGTTACAAAATATAATTACTTGCCTACAAGGCGCTTAATGGTTTAGCTCCTGCGTACCTAAATAGCCTTCTACCACACTACAATCCATCACGCTCCCTAAGGTCGCAAAAACTCTGGACTTTTGGTAGTACCTAAGATAGCAAAGTCCACTAAAGGAGGTAAGAGCTTTTTCACATTTGGCTCCCAAAATCTGGAATAGCCTTCCTGATAACGTTCGGGGTTCAGAACACTCTCTCTGTTTAAATCTATAAAGACACATCTCTTTGGCCAAGCAAATAATGCATCTCATAATCTTTTAATTAAGTTATATCTAATCAAATGCACATTACTATTCGTTAGTTTGGGGTGAAAACAAATCATTTTTTGCTTGGTTGGAACAGCAGCTACGCTATTTATGTTTCTATTTGTTTCTCTGTTTTTGCCACTAGGATTTACGCAAGCTTCAGTCTTGATCCATAACACCTGAGAAGAGATGATGCAACCACTCAGAGGACCTCAGATGATGCCCAACCCTGAAACAACTTACAGAACTACCACATTGTGCTATAAGTGTGATTGCATCATATAATAATTGCTGTTAGTATTATTCATCGTCTGTTTTCGTAAGCTTATATTGATTTTCCGTTCTGCTGGTTCGTCTGGTAAGAGGAGAACTGGCCCCCCGACTGAGCCGGTTTTATCCCAAGGTTTTTTTCGCCATTCTGTCACCGATGGAGTTTTGGTTCCTTGACGCTGTCGCCTCTGGGTTGCTTAGTTGGGGACACTTCATTTCCAGCGTTATCGTTGACATGATTGCAAAGATACTATTTAAACTGAACTAAGCTGGATGTTGACATCACTGAATTCAATGATGAACTGTCTTTAACTGAAAAATTAGTGTTTACTATACATTTTGCATTATTGACACAATATTTACCTAATTAATGCTGTACAGTTGCTTTAACACAAACTGTATTGTTAAAAGCGCTATATAAAAAAAAAAAGGTGACTTGACTTGACTTGACAAAACAGCATTTAAGCTAACTCTGCATGGACATGAATAACTAAAGCACGATTTGACACAAGGGAAATTAATTACTATTTTATTAAAGAAATAAATACAGTTACAACATCATATTTACCTCATGTTCACAAAACAGAGCTGGCCATCTGCTTTTGAAGTCAACAATAAAGGGCACATCTTCAATCATTTCATGTGATTTCTGTAGGCAAAAGGTTGGGGGTTGGTGTTTAAGAATTGTGCTATAATAACCCCTACAAATACAACTCTTTATATACACTATAAACACTTTAAAGGAAACAGACATGTTTGTGAAAGATGTTTTCTCTGTTTGATGGACGTTGTTAAATTAGACCTTATTTATTGCATCAAAATTTGTTAATACTTTTACTTTAAGGGTGGATAATTTTATCAGTTTATTGCAACGATACATAACTACAATAGCTTTGTCTAGTGCTCTTATGAAAGTTTATAGCATGATTTGTGAAAATTTAACTAGGCCTATCCTGAATGACACAGCATAGACTTCTTCATGGCTAGTTTTTGCGTATTTCATTTCATTCTGTAACCTACTTGTTCTACAGATCTGTGTACTAATGTTAAATGCTACTGTTCTTGACAGGGTTGATCAAGTTTATGTCAGATAATATCATGATAATTTTTGCGTTTCCTTTACCGAATGTCGTATCCTGTCAGCAAAAACCTGGCCATGGGCTTTTTGATTGCTTTCAGTTTAAGTGCGGCGATCGCAGTGTTGCCAGATATTGATACTAAAACAAACAAAAAACTAAAAATAACCAAAATATTTCCAATCTTTTGCAAATAAGGTAAGATAAGATATCGCTGACTCTAAAAATGCAACTCCCCTTATTAACTTTCTAAAGTGTTAAATTAAGTGGAAAAGACAAGTCCAAAAACGTTTATAATAGCCGGATCTGCGCCCGCGCGCTCATTCACGACTCTCTCAAGCCTCGTTCACTCCGCCAGCGTCTCGCAGCAATCATGTTCATACCAGGGACGCTAAACATTCTTGCAAACTGTCTAAACTGAATTATACATGTCATGCAGGCATTCATTTGAGGAGTTTAACAGCAAATTAGTCAAAGAACACATTTTTTTTTTTGAACATGAAAAATTTACAGAGGTTCGGTCCTCGGTGGCCTCATAGCTGGTTACGATATATATGTGTGCATATATTCTCAATGAAGGATCAAACCTTATGAATATTAGATTTATCTATGTCTTCATTTCTAAATATATTTGTATATATCAATATATATGTCACGGGGCAGTAAGGGGCACCGTGGAAAAACAGGGTCTGGGTCCAAATGCAGGTGAAAACTTCTTTATTCAAACAGAAAGGCAAACAAGGCAAAACAAAAGCAGGTCTAAGGACGACGAACACCATTCCATTACACAATACAGCCAGGCCGAGTGGTGAGTGAGAGGGGAAGATATGGTCAGTGACAACGGGGCACAGCTGAGGGTGAGTGTGATGAGTGAGTGATTGAACAGGTGTGATAGAGCGGGGCCTGGGGGGACTGGTGCAGTCAAAAAGGTGAAAATAAAGTATCGGGTAGGGTTAGGGTAAGTGTAGGGAGGGCTTTATTGTACCAATTAGGTGGCATCCATGTAATAATTAAAATTATAATTTACACTCAATACGTTATTATTGCATACTGTTTTATAATGTACTATAATACTGAAGTGCAGATAATTGCCACTATTTGCAAACAAGTAGTATACTTGATAGGAGAAATACTGCTATTTTAAATAGGAACGAGATTATTGCAATTAGTGTAAATAGCGGATTGCTAAAAAAAAATTACTGCTAGTTTTCACTTAGTTAATAGAATCCATTGCTATATGAGATTTGAAAAGGAAGGAAAAAAAGTTCGGCAAAATGGGGGTTCGAACCCTGGTCGATCGCGTCAAAAAGCCAACGACCCATGTTTATCCATCTGTGCCACTGGAGCTGATGTATACAGCCACTTTTAACTAAATTTAAATAGACACCCTCTATTTTTTATTCCATAGTAAGGGCAATTCATACAATACATTTAAACTGAGCTACTTTAATACCATCTCCGAACTTTCTACCACGACTCTGCTGTTTTTTGGCTGGTTCTTCCCTGTATAAGGTGATTGACAGATGTCTCGTCCAGTCAGCGGTGAGTAATCCCAAACCAATGGCACTGTCTCAAACTATACCTACCTTTTCCGGTTTGTCTGATTTGTCGTTGTGTTTTCTGCTTGTAAATTTGTTCGGATTTGTGAGGTGGTTTTCAGGCAATGCGAAAAAGGAATAATTCGCAAAACTGCAATGGAAACAGTTTTTTCGCATTTACAGGTCACATGGCGTATGTAAAAAGTCATATGATCATTCTTCAATGTACTATAACTTCCAAGAAACACTTCATAAGTGGCCGCGCTCCAGTATAAGGGGCTTTCCCTACCATTAATGCTTAGACAATTTACACTGCACACGTCTGCGGTGCAGTGTGGCTCTGATACGGCCACTGAAGCTGATTACGGCCACTCAATGCTTGTGTTAATGTTTTTATACAGTCTATGGTTTATTCCAGCCGCGCCACACACGTTTCTGAAGCGGCTCTCTGTGCTGCTTCTGTAAAGATACACGCATAAGCCTCCTTTGAATAAATATAGCCAAAATCCGTTGCCATGACTTATCGCGAGAGGCAAGAGGTACGTTTAAGTCTCATACATTGCGGTTAAATGGAACGCCGTCATTGCGCAATACTTTTGTATCGACATTCAGAAAATATCGCCAAAGTTTTGCGCAAATCTGGAATGGAAACGCGCCTATTGCCTGAAAAACCACCTCATTCGAGCGTAAAAACTTTTTTGCGATATATGGGCGTTTTTTGCTAAATTGACGCGTTTGAGAGTCGTTTGCATCCTTCCACCTCCAGTACAGGATTACTGACAACAACAGTCTCAATGATTATCAGCGATCACCAAGCCCTTAATATCTAAATATATATATCTTAATATCTAAAGGCAAGCAAAACTATGATATTTTGAAATAGTCAAATGTTTTGTCCCAGCTTTTTGAAGTGTTCCTGCAGGATGATGTTCTTATCCATATATGCCAAATGTATATATTTACAAATGCCTATAAAACATTAGAAGATTGGAGGGAAATTGCAGATAATTTCTACAAAAACGGACAGTTTCCCCACTAGGAGCGTTTCCATTACAAATTTGCGCAAAACTTTTGCATATTTTCTAAATGTCGATAAAAAACTATTGCGAAATGACGGTGTTTCCATTAACCATATTATGCGACTAAAACTCGTCCTCTCGCGAGAAGTCATTAAAAAAATGGCGACAGATATAGGTAGGTTTACTTATATCGCAGCCAACGCACTAGCCGTTTTTGTCTTTAATCGGAGACGTAGGCGCGTTATACAAGCAGTAATGGCAAGGCAAATGCCCTATACTTGGTAGCGGCCACGTATGCGCTTGTTCTGGGAAGTAATAGTGCGCGATTTCACGGAGGACCTGTGGATTCAGAATTTCCGGATGAACGCATCAACTTTTTTTCAGTTGTGCAGTGCAATAGGGCCTCTTGTAGCACCTGCAGCATCATGCCCAAGGGAGCCAGTTTCCACAAATAAACGCATAGAAATAGCTGTTTATAAACTGGCTACCTGTGCAGAGTACAGGGTTGTGGCTGAGACATTTGTGGTTAGCAAAACCACTGTCCACAGGTGTGTGAATGGTGTCTGCCAAGCTATATGCACAAAACTTATGAAGCAGTACATTGCTTTGCCAAATGTGGAGGAGGCACAACAGATTGCACAACGCAATTATGAGGCACACGGATTACCTAGGTCTATGGCGCAATTGATGGTTCTCATATCCCCATTCGTGCACCAAGTGATGGGTATAGAGATTATGTAAATAGAAAAGGTTGGACATCCATTGTTCTGCACGCTGTTGTAGATGACCAGCTAATGATCAGAGATCTCTGTGTTGGGTCACCTGGCAGTGCACATGATGCTGCAGTGTTTGCCACATCAAATCTGTTCAGGTATTTGAGTATCTTTATAGACCATTTCAGCTGTTGCATTTTGTTAAAGCCATAGCACCACACACTAAGCATGTGTATTAATATAATAATTATATCT
Organism: Sinocyclocheilus anophthalmus; assembly: GCA_018155175.1. Lineage (NCBI taxonomy): Eukaryota > Metazoa > Chordata > Actinopteri > Cypriniformes > Cyprinidae > Sinocyclocheilus > Sinocyclocheilus anophthalmus. The sequence goes on from JADLZN010011255.1 coordinate 149,375, forward strand.
ATATATATATAGATATATTATATAATTAATGTGTACATATATATGCACATATGTATAATTAATTAACCACCATTTAATGGCAGCCCATAGTTACAGTTCTGTGCAGTCAATACAACTCAGTCCCCCACACTCAACACCGGTTACAGCATGTGCACTCTTTACAGATATCCAGCAAAACACCCCCAAGCAAGTACAGAAATTGAAGGAGTCCAAGTGCCTCTACTCCTTGCTGGTGACCCTGCGTACCCGCTACTACCCTGGGTCATGAAGGGCTTCTCGGGTCCAAATTTGACAGAAGCACAAACATTGTTCAATGAGCATCTTGGCGCCATCCGTGTGAAGGTGGAACATACATTTGAACAACTAAAAACCAGATGGCGTGTCCTGGCCAAAATGTGTGACATAGACCATGATTTCATGCCTACAGTAGTGGCTGCATGCTGCATTCTTCACAATATATGTGAGGAACAAAAACAGCAGCTACCACCTGCTGCATTACATCCAGCTCCGCAACTACAACAGCCTCAGGGGCACACGCGGGATGAACATGATTCTGTGGCTCTTGAAATCAGGCAGGCTCTGGTTAATCATCTGCTCAGGCATCATTAGGTAACCCACCTGTGTAAAAACACGCTTAAAAACAATTTTGTCTTTACCTTTATTTCTGGTGTTGCAATTTGAAGAGTAACAGCCATTTATGTTCTTTGAAACAATTGCTTTATTTAAATATTATTGGATACAACTTAAACAAAATGTCATTTATTTTGAATTCTTAGAAAAAAATGGCACTGTGCCATATGAACAAAACTGTTACAATAAAATGTTGCATTTCTGTATCTTACCAGTAAGCATGTTTTACAACACTCAGAATACAAAAAAAAGAATCAAATGAAGTAAAATAAATAAATAAATCACCAGAAACTTGACATTAACCATAACAACTGGGAACAATGGAAAAGGTAACAAATTCTTGTAGTGTGTGTGAGCGAGTGATTTGCTCCGTTGTGCATATAATGCAATGTAATGACCTACAAAGAGGGAGAGTGGCCAGGGGAAGAGGTAGGTGACTCATGTTGGGTGTGGTACCAACGTGACTGAGGTTGGGAGCTGGGAGGAGGTTTCTGTGGGTGATTGTAGTATGACGGTTGCTGTGGTTGACTGAGGTATGGAGGTTGCTGTTGCTGGTATGTGGGGGGACGTTGTAGAAGGTAAGGGGGTTGCTGGCGGGCGAAGGGGTGCTGAGCTCCAGCCAGAGCCTCAAGTGTACGAGCATGGCGCTCAGGTGCCTCTGTCGCCCTCTCAAAACATTGGACAGCACGATTGAGCACCTCAGTCATTGTGCTGAGGATGGCTTGATCCTGCCATGCCTGCTCCTTAAATATATTCATCTGGAGAGATGATCTCCGCCTCCTTGGCTGCCTCCAGCTCTCCTGAGATGAAGGTGTAGATCAGGGTTCCTCAAATCTTGCCCTGGAGGGCCAATGCGCTGCAGAGTTTAGCTCCAACCCTGATCAAACTCACCTACACTGTGATTTCTAATGATCATGAAGGCATTGATTAGCCATGCCAGGGGGTTTGAAGTAGGGGTAGAGTAACACTGACAACGAAAGTGGATCTCGTGGGCCAGATTTGAGGATCACTGGTGTAGATGATTCCCTCTCTGCTTGCTCTGGAATATTTGGAGTATCAGGGGCTTCATCATGTGGCGTCATGGGCCCATCATCAAAGGATGCTGTTAACCCTAAAAAAACAAGACCATAAAAGACACAACAGAAATTTTATCTATTTTTATTTTCCGTCTCAGGACACAAATAATAAAAAAATTGTGCTTTCTTACAAAATATTATTTTTTACTTTTAATTATAATGTTTTTATGCCCCAGGATATATTGCCCCTTTGGGTGTATAAATTGATTGAAAATGTTTGTTTGGCAATGCATGGTACAACATTTTAGTAATTTTTTTAAAAATATTTATTCGTCATAATGTGTATATATACTGTATAATATATATATATATACAGTATATAAAAAAAATATTTACAGTATGTATTTGAATTGCATGTGTTTTTTTGAGTATTTTATTCATAGATAATAGGCATTACTATATAGGTGTGTGTGTGTGTACCTGTTTTTCTATTCTGGTGGGGACTTAAACCTGAATACACACAGACTCATGGGGACTCGTGTCACGGTGGGGACCTAAATGGAGGTCCCCACGGGTAAACAAGCTAATAAATCAAACAAAATGAAGTTTTTTTTAAATCTAAAAATGCACAAAGTCTCCTCTGAGGGGTAGGTTTAGGGGTAGGGTTAGAGTAAGGGGATAAAAAATACAGTTTGTACAGTATAAAAAACCATTACGCCTATGGAGAGTCCCCACAAGGATAGCTGACCAGACGTGTGTGTGTGTGTGTGGCCTGAAAAATGTGGTGACTTACCTGGTGAATCTGACGATGGATCGTTGGAACTGCCAGCCATCTCTGAATCTTCATCCTCTTCATCTAATATTAATTTGTTTACATGAAAGAAGTAAGGTAGGATTACTTACACGAGTATATCATTGAAAGTATGTAACAGAGCTATAAGGTCGCATAATTGAACATGACAAACTTAAATCAAAGCCCGAGGCTAACTACCAATCTTGTAAAACTAAAATACACCAGGCTAATACAAGTTATATCAGCTCATGCCAAATAGAAAGCATGCTTGCCTTACCTATGCTGTTTAGAACTGTGTTCATGGACGTCACAATAGGTCTTTGGCCAAGTATTTTGTCCATTTGGTCGAAATACTTAAATTTGACTTTCCCTCTACTCCACCAAGCTACTGTTATAAGCATGAGCCCCGTCAGACTGGCCGTGGCGGCGGTGTTGCAACAATATATAGTGATATTCTCAATGTTACTCAGAAGACAGGATACAGGTTAACTCAGGAATACTTCTGCTTAATGTTACACTGTCAGATATGCAAAAGAATTCTATCGTATCTCTTGCTCTGGCTACAGTGTATAGACCACCAGGGCCGTATACAAATTTCCCTTAAAGAATTTGCAGATTTCCTCTAAGACCTATCGGTTACTGTTGATAAAGTGCTAATTGTCGGAGATTTTAATATTCACGTTGATAATACAAATGATGCATTAGGACTTGCGTTTACTGACCTAATAAACTCTTTTGGAGTCAAGCAAAACGTCACCGGGCCCACTCATCGTTTTAATCATACGCTAGATTTAATTATATCGCATGGAATTGATCTTACTGATATAGATATCGTACCTCAAAGCGATGATGTTACTGACCATTTCATTGTATCGTGCATGCTGCATATTACTAATATTAACAATATGGCTCCGCGTTATCGTCCTGGTAGCTATTGTTCCAGCCACCAAAGACAGAATCACAAATAACCTGCCTGATTTATCTCAACTGCTCTGTGTACCAATAAGTACACATGAACTAGACGAAATGACTAGCAACATGGGCACTATCTTCTCTAATACATTAGAAGCTGTTGCCCCCATCAAATTGAAAAAGGTTAGAGGAAAAACGTACTGCGCCATGGTACAAAAGTAAAAAACCCATTCTCTCAAGAAAGAAACTCGAAATCTTGAGCACAAATGGAGTAAAACTAACTTGGAAGTTTTTAGAATAGCGTGGAAAAACAGTATGTCCAGCAATAGACAGGCTCTAAAAGCTACCAGGGCCGAGCATATCCACAAACTCATAGAAAATAACCAAAAACAATCCTAGGTTTTTATTTAGCAAAGTGGCTAGATTAACAAATAACCAGAATCCACCCGATCTAAATATTCCCGCACAGTTTAATAGTAATGACTTTATGAATTTCTTCACTGATAAAATAGATAACATCAGAAATACAATAACAAATGTAGATTCTACAGCGTCTAATACTTCAGCTTCATTCATCGCACCAAAAGATAAACTGCAGTGCTTTACAGCTATAGGACAGGAAGAGCTAAATAAACTTATCACTGCATCTATTTTTTTTTTTTTTTTTTTTTTAACCCAACAACAGGCCTGTTAGATCCTGTACCCACTAAATTACTGAAAGAGTTACCTGTAGCAGAAGAACCGCTTCTCAATATTATTAACTAGTCGTTGTCTTTAGGTCACGTCCCAAAACCATTCACGCTGGCGGTTATTAAGCCTCTTATTAAGAAAACCACAACTAGATCCTAGTGAACTGGCAAATTACAGACCCATCTCAAATATTCCTTTTATGTCTAAAATTTTAGAAAAAAATTGTCTGCTCAATTGTGCTCCTTCCTAAAAAAAAGATCTCTATGAAGAATTTCAGTCAGGTTCAGGGCCCCACATAGCACAGCAAGGCACTTGTTAAAATTACAATATGACTTGCTTCTTGCGTCCGACAGGACTGTGTCTCATTGTAGTTTTACTTGATCTTAGTGCTGCGTTCGATACTATAGATCATGACATACTCATAGATCGATTACAAACCTATACAGGTATTCAAGGGCAGGCTTTAGATAGTTTAGATCCGACCTGTCCGATCGCTACCACCTTGTTCATTTAAATGGGGAGTCATCTCAATTATCACCAGTAAAATATGAAGTGCCACAAGGATCTGTCCTAGGTCCTCTGCTATTTTCGATATACATGTTGCCCCTTGGTAATATTATTAAAAATACGGGATTAGTTTCCACTGTTATGCCGATGATACTCAACTATATATCTCAACAAGACCAGATGAAACTTCTAAATTATCTAAGCTAACAGAGTGTGTTAAAAATGTAAAAGATTGGATGACCAATAATTTTCTCCTAAATTCGGATAAGACAGAGATATTACTTATTGGACCAAAAAACAGTACACAGAATCTCTTGGATTACAATTTGCAACTAGACGGATGTACGGTTACTTCCTCTACAGTCAAAAATCTGGGTGTTATATTAGACAGCAACTTGTCTTTTGAAAATAATATTTCCCATGTTACAAAAACAGCATTCTTCCATCTTAGAAACATTGCCAAGTTACGAAACATGATACCTGTTTCTGATGCAGAAAAGCTAGTTCATGCATTCATGACCTCCAGACTATTGTAATGCACTGCTAACCGGTTGTCCTGCATCTTCAGTAAACAAGCTACAGGTAGTCCAAAATGCAGCGGCTAGAGTCCTTACCAGGTCAAGAAAATATGATCATATTACGCCAATTTTACAGTCTCTGCACTGGCTACCTGTTAAGTTCCGTATCAGTTACAAAATATTATTACTTGCCTATAAGGCCCTTAATGGGTTAGCTCCTGCGTACCTAACTAGTCTTCTACCACGCTACAATCCATCACGCTCCCTAAGGTCGCAAAATTCTGGACTTTTGGTAGTACCTAGGATAGCAAAGTCCACTAAAGGAGGTAGAGCTTTTTCGCATTTGTCTCCCAAACTCTGGAATAGACTTCCTGATAAAGTTCGGGGTTCAGACACACTCTCTCTGTTTAAATCTAGATTAAAGACACATCTCTTTGGCCAAGCATTCAAATAATGCATCTCATAATCTTGTACTGCAGTTATATCTGATCAAATGCACAATTATTCTTTAGTTTGGGTTAAACAAATCAATTTTGCTTGGTTGGAACAGCAGCTACGCTAATTATGTTTGTATTTGTTTCTCTGTCTTTTGCCACGGGATTAACATCCCGTGGTAACTAGGATTTACACAAGCTTCAGTATGGATCCAGAACACCTGAGAAGAAATTATGCAACCCCTCAGAGGACCTCAGATGATGCCAACCCTGAAACAACATACAGAACTACCACATTTTGCTATAAGTTTGATTGCATCATATAATAATTGCTGTTAATATTGTTCATCGTCTGTTTGATTGTCTTTAATTGATTTTTCCGTACATTTCTGCCATATGTACATTAACTGACAGTCACCACTGATAAACTACCACTAAATATTGTAGAAACTTAATTTGCTGTAAAGTTGCTTTGCAATGATTGTATCGTGAAAAGCGCTGTACAAAATAAACTTGAATTGAATTGAATTCACTATGTCCTACATTAGTTCACTATATAGTCCACTAGACCGAGTGATTGAAAACAAATGAGTGAATTCAGACACTGATGAACAGTTGCTGTTAATCCAACAAAAGGAAACACTGGTCTCCTTGATGGTTTTCAAATGAAACAATATAACATCTAAACCTCTGATAATTCTCAATAAGAGCTTCTCTAGACGTCTGACAGAAATAAAGTCAATCTGGTAATAATTGAAGCTGGTGATGCTGTTTTAGAAGTTGTTTAATCAGATCTTGAGAGATTTAATGTCTTTTATTTCAGTTGATTTCATCTTCGTCTGTGGCTGAAGTCAGTTGTAGTTCTTGTGTTTCTCTTTTCTTCAGTGATTCTGTTTGTTAACAGCAGCTGTTCATCATTGATGCTCAATCATCACATAATTATCTCCTTAACTCCATCACTGCTTCAATGCTGCTTTAACACTCTGTAGTGTGGAAACACATGAACACTGAGCAGTGTGGGGACTTTGCTGTGAACTATTACATAAAATGTACCTGTTTCATTCACGTATGACTGATGCATATGAATCACATTAAGTTTATTGATTTGTTTATGTTAAAACTATGTAATCTAAATGGATGGAAAATAGTTTTCCAATTGAATTACATAAAATGTAAATTTAGACTGAAACATTTTTTTGAGTGCATCAAGCTGAAGCGAACTTGAACATGTTTCATCTTGTGTGTGTGGTGTAGAAGCACAGAATGTCTTTCTATAGTCTGTCACTGTCCTTCAAATACAGCCTAAAGGGAGTCTGTGTTCGGTTTGGGTGCTTATTTGTAGTTACTGCACTTGTTGCTTGTTATATATTTTTGAAAACACAATTTGCCAGCAACTTTTACAAACAACACATTTCGTCCACTGTTGATTTGTCAAAACCTGGTCTGACTGAACACTGTTACAAAGGAAAATAAAAACTGAACTTTCTCTTCTTGAATGTGCCTTTGGACAGTTTCAGGAGAGATTTGGCGTGTGAAAGCTGGGCTGAATTACACTGGGTGTTTCTGTAGGGTGTTCGTAAGCGCTTATTAGAAGGGAAGACAAAATTCATGAATTCACAGACACTCTGAGACAGATCCAGAACATTCCATCCTTCCATCAAGTCTGTGGGATTTTTTTTTTAATTACACACTATACACTAATTAGACAACTTGAGTCAAAACAGCCATAAGGACTGCTGAGTTCAGTGGATAAACTGTCTTTGGAAGTTAATGAGAGGTGTTTTTCTTCAGTTCTATGTCACAGAATACTGCATGGGTAAAAGGCACATCCTCAATTATTAATTCAGTTTACCATAGTCAACATTTGATCATTTAATCTTGGAATATATGAGTGAATTATCAGGTCAGCCTACAGCAATCAAGAAACTTTTATAAATTTCAACAAATCAGATCAGAATGTGCGTACACTTGTTTTAAGTTCTTTTACTATATTAGCATATAGACACTGTTACTATAGTCATCCAGTTTGGTCACTGGAGTCCTACAGCCACGTGATGAAAGACCTGTTTGCAGACCTGATCAGGTGTGTGGATGAGGTGCTGCCGGCACTGGTGGACCGCGGAGAGATCCTCACACCAGAGCATCGGGACGCTGCTGGACAAATTGGAACATTATGCCTCCCAGAGAGCCCAGACCCACACGGACGCTAGCCAAACGATAGCTGTCCACCGCCTCCTGAATCTTCACCATCTGGCACACGGAGATACAGAACGAAACAACGCTAGTCACCTCAGCCAAAAGTGTCGTGAATGGGTCATAGTAACATATTAAACTGTAAAATGACTAAATAAACTTCACATTTCAGCTTTTAAACCATTTTTAAGAAAATTGATGAGTCAAAAGTATGAATTATTATATTAATTTAAACAATTATCAATCATTATATTAATTAAATAACATAAATATATTTTACTGTCTTAATTGTTTAGATTTTTATAATACATTTTGTTCTTCTAAATCCACCAGTTCACATTTACAACTCTGTGTTTGCTGCATAAAATCGAGAGTTGATTTTCACATTAATCTGAACAAAAACTTGATTTATTGAAAATTTGATTTTTTTTCTCTGCCAGAAGGTGGTGCTTTCGGAACGGCAGAAATATACCGGTTTTCCCGGTAACGGCTGTACACAAAACAGCACCACCGGCTGTTGAAATGCGCCGGCTGCTAATGTATTCAAGGAAAGCCTAACTATGTAAAACAAAAAAATCTGTTAATGTACGGTAAAATACGGCAAGCCTATGGTTGCCAGAACTTTTACCGTTGAAAATCATGTAGCAACATTTTTAGGTTTTTACAGCACCTGTTGAAATTAAGTGAAAAACTCTCGGTTACTTGTGTAACCCTCGTTCCCTGAAGGAGGGAATGGAGACGTTACGTCAGTCGTGACTGACGAATTGGGATCTCGCCCGAGAGCCCAATCACCTTCGAGTGTTAACTAAACAAGCCAATGACAGTTGGTGTGCCAATACTCAGCATCGTTTTTGACCTTTTGAGAGGAGCCGAGACTACGTGCCCCGGTCATACAGCGGTGGTACAGCAACTGTGGCGACGGGCCGTCAGGTCTCCAGTTCCCTCCTCAGGGAACGATGGGTTACACAAGTTGGGTCCTGTGTAACCGAGACGTTCCTTTTCAGTCAGTCACGTTCTACGTTACGTCGGTCGTGACTGACGAATTGGGATCCGTATGGAAAACGCCACTATTGCTGACCCCCTCCAGCACCCTGCGGTAGCCGGCAAGTCCCCCCACACCAGCTTGGGCGGAAGATAGGACAGCGGCTAGGTAGAGGTGTCCGCACTGCTGTTCCATACAGTGGTACATTGGATAACACTGGGAAAGCGTACCCAGTTGGGAACACTACGGAAGCCACATCACGTGCATAGGAGGTATCATGTGGAATTACACACATGGACTGGCCCAGGGCAGTGCTACATATGGAAGTCCCTGCGGTAGACTCAACCCGCCTGGGGTGAGATGACTACGCAGCAGAGACGGCAGTGAACGACTGCCAGGGAAAGACACGGGCTTACCGTGAGGGAGCCGTACCGTGGAAGAATACACAAGTGGGATCACCCGAAGGGGGAATCACAACACACGGGCACCTAGCACAGCACAAGAGCTGACCTTGGGCATGCACACGAGTGCTGAACCTGGCGTCTGGCGCTCCGCCACGCCTGACTGCCGAGGGTGCGGGAGGAACTCCACCAGGGTTCGCCATGGGTAACTGATTGAGGAGCACAAAAGCGCAAGTATCTGGTCCGTAGAGGGGAATGGCGCAGCAAGCGTGATCGACACCGAGCAGGTCCGGGGTTACTGCCTACCTGAGGCGAGTACAAGAGAGGACACGGGCTCTACACAGAGATAGAATCTCGCAAACGTGTTAGGTGTCACCCAGCCGGCAGCTCTACATATGTCTGCTATCGAGGCACCCCGCACCAATGCCCAAGAAGATGCCACTCCTCACGTAGAGTGAGCTCTCACTCCGAGGGAGCACGGTAAACGTTGGGCCTGGTATGCCAACACTATAGCCTCCACTAACCAGTGGGCAAGTCTTTGTTTGGCGAAAGCCTTTCCCTTCTGCTGACCTCCCAAGCAGACAAAGAGCTGGTCTGAGCATTTAATTCTTTGACTCGAGTCGTGGCCTAATGGTTAGAGATTCGGACTCGTAACCCAAAGGTTGCGGTCTCGTACCGGTAGGGATTGTAGGTCGGGGGGAGTGAATGTACAGTGCTCTCACCCACCTTCAATACCACGACTGAGGTACCCTTGAGCAAGAACCCCCAACTGCTCCCCGGGTGCCGCAGCTTAAAAATGGCCTGCCCATGCACCGTGTGTGTGTGTGTGTTTTGATTCACTGCTGTGTTGTGTCGCACTATGCGGGGATTAAATCAGAGCACTAATTCTGATATCGGGTCCATACTTGGCCACATGTCACGTCACTTTCATAAGCTGTTTTCCTCATGGGAACCAAATAAATGTCCCACAAGATGAAAGCTTACTGTTATTACTATACCTGTGGGGACATTTGACCCAGATGAAGGGAATACCAGTACACACACACACACACACAGCACGTAGATATAAACACACACCACAGAGACACACAAACATTGTAATGGCAAAGTCAAGATCATTTATTACAGTTTCTACCTCAACAAAGCTGAGTTCTAAAATTCTCTTTATTTTCTTCCTTCCTTTATGTCCTTTCTCCACCTCCCCTTTTTATTGAGGTATATCTGCCTTCTTTCAGGGTGTGCATCACTACGAGCCCTGTAGCGTCACTGCTTTTCTTCAGCAGACAGCAGCGCCATTTCCTGACAATTATATGCATACTATTTAAGCAACTCTTTCTTTTAAATGCATAATAAATTAATTATAAGTACCAATACATGCTTTAGACACTTATTTAGCTATTTTTACATTGACTGTTACAATATGTCCACCCTGTTACAGTGCAAAACAGTAACAGGGTGGACAGTAACAGGAGGGACATTTTATGCTAAAGTAAGCTATTGCTACTCATGTGATAAACAACAAGCTAGTGCGTAGTGATCACCGAGGAAGATTTTTAACCTGCATATTTTCAAAATTACAAAAAATTATTAGTTTTCATTAGAAATAAGCATAACAGAGTGGACATGTTATGCTTTACCACATCAGTGAATCATTATAAAACACTGAAAAAGGGTGAATTAAAGCTTGTTAATTACTCTGCATCTTGTAAATAGTTTGCCACCAAAAAGTGTTATACTTCCTGAGAATCATGTTATTAGAGAAACATTCAAGGGCCGTGTTCAGAGGGACTTTTCATCAGAGTAGCATGGGGAGACATTCAATTCAGGGACACAACATCTTTTAAAGACTTTAAGCATTAAAAATTTATAAATAACAAACAATATATGTTGTTGAGGAATGTTATAAATAAGAATATACAACAATATTGAAAAAAATTGGAATTTGTCAGATTTGTATTGCTCATACAGTGGGGCAAAAAAGTATTTAGTCAGCCACCAATTGTGCAAGTTCTCCCACTTAAAAAGATGAGAGAGGCCTGTAATTTTCATCATAGGTATACCTCAACTATGAGAGACAAAATGAGGAAAAAAAATCCAGAAAATCACATTGTAGGATTTTTAAAGAATTAATTGGTAAATTCCTCGGTAAAATAAGTATTTGGTCACCTACAAACAAGCAAGATTACTGGCTCTCACAGACCTGTAACTTCTAAAGGCTAAAGGCTCCTCTGTCCTCCACTGGTTACATGTATTAATGGCATCTGTTTGAACTCGTTATCAGTATAAAAGACACCTGTACACAACCTCAAACAGTCACACTCCAACTCCACCATGGCCAAGACCAAAGAGCTGTCAAAGGACACCAGAAACAAAATTGTAGACCTGCACCAGGCTGGGAAGACTGAATCTGCAATAGGTAAGCAGCTTGGTGTGAAGAAATCAACTGTGGGAGCAATTATTAGAAAATGGAAGACATACAAGACCACTGATAATCTCCCTCGATCTGGGGCTCCACGCAAGATCTCACCCCGTGGGGTCAAAATGATCACAAGAACTGTGAGCAAAAATCCCAGAACCAACACGGGGGGACCTAGTGAATGACCTGCAGAGAGCTGGGACCAAAGTAACAAAGGCTACCATCAGTAACACACACTGCGCCGCCAGGGACTCAAATCCTGCAGTGCCAGGCGTGTCCCCCTGCTTAAGCCAGTACATGTCCGGGCCCATCTGAAGTTTGCCAAAGACCAACTGGATGATCCAGAGGAGGCATGGGAGAAGGTCATGTGGTCAGATGAGACCAAAATAGAACTTTTTGGTAAAAACTCAACTTTGTTTGGAGGAGAAAGAATGCTGAGTTACTTCCAAAGAACACCATACCTACTTTGAAGCATGGGGGTGGAAACATCATGCTTTGGGCTGTTTTTCTGCAAAGGGACCAGGACGAATGATCCAGGTAAACGAAAGAATGAATGGGGCCATGTATCATGATCACATTTTGAGTGAAAACCTCCTTCCATCAGCAAGGGCATTGAAGAAACGTGGCTGGGTCTTTCAGCATGACAATGATCCCAAACACACCGCCCGGGCAAAGAAGGAGTGGCTTCGTTAGAAGCATTTCAAGGTCCTGGAGTGGTCTAGCTAGTCTCCAGATCTCAACCCCCATAGAAAATCTTTGGAGGGAGTTGAAATCCGTGTTGCCCAGCGACAGCCCCAAAACATTACTGCTCTAGAGGAGATCTGCATGGAGGAATGGGCCAAAATACCAGCAACAGTGTGTGAAAACCTTGTGAAGACTTACACAAAACGTTTGACCTCTGTCATTGCCAACAAAGGGTATATAACAAAGTATTGAGATGAAATTTTGTAATTGACCAAATACTTATTTTCCACCATAATTTGCAAATAAATTCTTAAAAAATCCTACAATGTGATTTTCTGGATTTTTTTTTCTCATTTTGTCTCTCATAGTTGAGGTATACCTACGATGAAAATTACAGATCTCTCCATTCTTTGTAAGTGGGCAATGGAACAATTGGTGGCTGACTAAATACTTTTTTTCCCCACTGTATTTGTGGCTGCAAGTTATGCAGGCATTTTAGCCTACTTGCACTAAAATAAGAGTAATTATTTTTAATTAATTTTTAAGCACATATTTATTGTGTTTGATTGTAGAGGGGTAGTAACTTTGTAAGATTAGCATTCAGAAACAAGTATTAACCCATTTTTTACGCAAAATATTCCACATTATGTCATGAGGACTCAAATGGCACCAAATACTAGGAATGAGCAGTTTGTGTTGCGCTGCTGGAATCTTCAGCCCATATTTAAATACCCTCACACGCTATTGCGCATGCGCAAGACTGGCTCTCAGCCTCAGCCCCATCGAGCCGGTCATTATACTCCTGCGAGTTCGCTTTGCTCCCTCCTTCTGCAGACCATCACCAGGAAGCATGAAAAGGTAAGCGCAGACCTCTCATAACCCAGTAAAGCATCTTGGCTGTGAGACTCTAGTCTCTCTAGTAAAGTGCACTGTTAATGATTTACCGACTAACACTTTAACACATATTGATTATGTAAGTTACACTTAGTGTTAATTTTATTAGGCTATCAGAGTTGTTCAGTGTTTGAAAAAATGTGCGCTTCACATTTTTATAAAAACGGATACCTTTTATTTTTCAGGATTCACAGATGAATAAAAAGTTCAAAAGAACAGCATTTATTTAAATATGTAGTAACATTACACTTGTCTTTACTGTAATTTGTTTTGTTTTTACTTACCACAAACTTTTGAATGGAAGTTAATTGCAGTTTCCACAAAAATATTGTGCAGCACAACTGTGTTCAACATTGATAATAATCAGAAATGTTTCACCAAATTGGCATGTTAGAATGATTTCTAAGATCATGTGACACTGAAGACTGGAGTAATGACTTCTGAAAAATTCAGCTTTGCATCACAGAAATACATTACAGTTTAACACACACTCACATAGAAAACAGCTGTTTTACATTCTAATAATATATCACAATTAAGATTTATGTTTAAATGAATGCAGTCTTGGTGAGCAGAAGATACTTCTTACGAAAGCAATCTTTTGACCAAACCTTTGGTTGTCTTGTATGGATCAGGGTTTTTAGTATCTTGGTGATGATATTCATAAATATCATAAATGGATATCAAAAACAACAACTGGCTTCTGGGTTTATTGACACTAAGGCATGTAAGTATTTTGCTGTCAGAAAATCAGTGCAGAGATATTGAAGTCACCCAGATGGTGGCGCTAAACCTCAAGAGGACGATTTCAATACTGCCATCCTACTGACAGAAGCTTCCTGATCAATGTTAGAGCATGCCTCCACGCCAGATAACAGATCCAGATCCTGGCAGAAAACATCTGTTCTGTCTCGTAACAGAACAACTAGTCAGCGAAGTAGCCTAATACCCAAAACATGTTAACAGGAGGTCCTGTCTGGTACCCAATAATATCCCAAACTGTATAATAGTCTCTTAATAGTCTTCTGTCAGTGTGAAATGGATAGAGAGGGACCCGCAGTAAGGAGAATAGAAGCAAAGACGCCCATAAGCAGGAAGACGAAAAAGTGAACGGTCCACACGACACGGTTTTAGGTAAAAAGAAGCAGTTTATTGAATAGTCTTAGTTGCATATGTCTCAATGCTCAGACTTCATCTGACGAATGCAAATCCAACAAGTAGTGTTATACCAAACTGATTCACAGCAATATGCCATAAACCTTGAGTTTCCATAAACATTCGTTCGTATCTCTTATTCATACAGACAAACAGCCCTTGAAACACACAGTCATAGGACTAAACAATAGTGGTAATACAAATAACATAAAAGTCCTGAGGGAGTCATTTTCAGCCCTGGAGTTCCATGCCTTAGAGCGGCCCACTTTAGTTCATGACTGATTACAATAATGTAATTAAAACTTCAGTATATAAGTCTGCAATAGAACACTGTTCTCTACAGACTTGTAATTCATTATATTTTTCTACAGCTTTTTTTTTTTCTTGTATTATTATTTTACTGGCCTTTTCAGCGCCTTTGCGCTTTCTATTATACAATTTTTAATCTATTATTTTTTGCTCGCATACCTCCAACACAATATTTGTAGGCCTACTGTACCATAATGTCTGCCTGCAGTAAAAAACTTCTCAGAAATAATCACATTTGTTTTGCTTAAAATGTAGGCTACATTTAAAATGTAAAATGTTCACGTAATATTAACTTTTTTGTTGAACTGTTAGGCCTATATAAAATAAACGTCACAGTTGCAATCGTTTGGATATTCAGGGAAAATTGCATCCTTGTCTGTATTTTAAACATGAAAAACACTAACACTGCACAGGGTGTGTTCTGTTAAGCGAAAGAGTTTCTTAAATCGAGATCTATGTACCAGCAAGGTCAAATATTTGCTCTTCATGCATAAGTTCTACAAATCTACTTTGAAGATACAATGAACAGCCGCGCGATTTGCTAAAGCAGCATAATGCAAAAGCATCATATCATAACGCACGCGCGTGATGTGGATCTAGCGTCAGTTTTGACCGCAAAAGATGAAGTAGATTTGCATTGTACATTTTGACTGTTGCAGAGCACTCCAGCATTTTCCTGTTTATACCTAGAAGTGGCCATTGTGTGTAGAAAACAGCCGTTGTTTTAAGTACTTTAAAGTTGGGGAAAGCAATTCAATTAATGCAAAGCTAAATTTTTTTCGCGTACCCCCAGTTTGAGAACCACGTGCTAATGTCTGCCGAGATGCTGGTTAATGAATGTAATCACATGTGATTGGCGATCCACATACACAGACCAACCACCACACTAGAGCAAACAAACACTCAAACAAACACTCACAAGCACACACACAAACACAAACACAAACACAGCACACACACACACAAACACACACATTAACACACACACAGACAACACATACACACCAAAATTACACACACACACACCTACACAGCTTATATGACACGTCTAGTATTTGCTTCTTCAGGAAAGATGCACATATTTACCACTAGTAAGGGCTGAGGTTGTAGCGTCACAAAGTGTCCTTTGCTTCATTTTTTTTGGGGCGTCACAGCACTGCCACAAAGTAATAGCAAATAGTTTCGTCCTCAGAATCCATACTTTTTGTGAATGGGCGGTGAAACGTAATGCTACGTTTGCACCTTAAAGGCAAGGCGCGTACCCGATGGAGTTATCATAAGAAAATTCACGGAGGACGCAGTAACACAAGAGGACAAAGACACGGAAAAGACAAACGATAATTTACATACGATTTTACACAAACTGTGAAGCATTAACAATCTAAATTTAATAAGTTTGTGGCCTATTGCGTGTACAAGCACCGATTTTGCTAAACTTGGGCCACCGCCACTTTGTGTCAAAAATCTAAAATAAAAGCACACAAGACACAACGCTGGGAAATAAACCATTCACATCTATTTCGAATTGAAACTCTGCGATCAAAACCTAACAATCTTTTGTCAAAATGTCACTCTGATGACAAAATTATACACACTTGCATGATATGAATACACTTTCAGATCAGCAGCAACACACTAGTCTACTTTATATAAAAAGCTGCAGTCTTTTGTTTTCAAATGTTTTTATTCAGTTCCACAGAGGGCATGTTTTCACAACAACCAAAAAAATTAAATACTGATTTCAAAATCATTACAGTAGTATATTTTACAGTACAGTAAATTCAGTTAAATCAAAAATAAAACAATACACTACTGTAAACACAGAAAAACAATTGTGCGCAAGTGGGCTTATGGATCCTGCCGTCTGTTGGGGTCTGGCCACAGGATCTCCTCAACATCACAAGCAATGTCTTCTCTCGCTAAGCATCGGGGAAAATACCCCCTTGCGTGTCGAATCCATCCCTGGATAGACCTCACCTCAATGTCTCCGCAGGCCTGTTCCATTGCCTGCAGAAGAGGCACACGGGCATGTGGTTGGCGGTCATATACGCGCCATCTCCAAGCGGAAAAGAATTCCTCTATCCACCTTTTTCTTCAACGCGGAAGTAAGCCTATGGGTGAGACTTCCGGTTCATTAGCCGCTATAAGTAAATAACGAGGAGAATAACAACGTGCAGTAAACGGTAAAACTGTTTGCACTACAAACCAGTGTGTTCATAATTTCTGATAATACAATAAAATAATACGATAAGACACACCAACTTTCAATATCAAGCAGCAAAACGAATTGTTTTGTTCAGCTAAAAATAGCTGGAAGGAGTGGACGCAGATGAAACCGGAAGCCACTGCAGACCCATAGAATTTCCAAATGGCCGCGCCCATTTTTACGACAAGAAAAAGGTGGATAGGATTTAGAAATGGCGAGTAAGGGGGCAAGTACAGAACTTCAAAGTGATCATGGTTGGTGAACCAGTTCTGGACCAGAGCAGCCCGATGGAAACTAACATTATCCCAGACAACAACAAACCTGGGCTGCTCTGGTCATTCCTGTCCAACTGCATCATGAAGTGCATCTAGAAATGTGATGATGTGTTGCGCATTATAGACCATTTCAAAGACGTAAACAATAACAAAGGCGTTGGAACGCTACTGCGCATGTCTGGTCCTGAAGCATTTCCGGAAGCGCCATTTTTAAATCTCAGATCTGTCAAAACAATCATGTACTTTTTAAGAGTAGCGAAAACGCAACAGTTGCGGTATTACATTTTTTAAAAAAATAAACGGTTATTGTAATTACCCTTTAAATATGACTGAGGCGCAAACTTACAAAGAAATGTAAAAGTAGTCTTCCGGATGGCTCTGATTGATGCTGCGCGCGTGTACAGGAGAGATGGCGGTAAATGCATATCTAGATGCAATTAACTCCTTAACGGAAAGGTTGGGATCATTTGTTCGTACAATGGATGACATCAGTCTTGTGTTTGGTTAAACTGAAGCAAGACAAACAGTCACTTACGTACTTATCAAGGTTTGTCGCCAAGATGTCC
This sequence comes from Sinocyclocheilus anophthalmus, assembly GCA_018155175.1. Taxonomy (NCBI): domain Eukaryota; kingdom Metazoa; phylum Chordata; class Actinopteri; order Cypriniformes; family Cyprinidae; genus Sinocyclocheilus; species Sinocyclocheilus anophthalmus. The sequence continues at coordinate 166,956 of JADLZN010011255.1, forward strand.
ATGGAGGTTTTTAATGGACATTTCACTTGCATTGATGGGTTATGTATATCTATGCAAATATTCATTTTCATATTTATTTGTACAGTGCTTTTCACAATACATATCGTTTCACTGTAGCTTTACAGAACATGCATGTATATTACAATGCTAAATGAATGCTAGGATACTAATAAATACATGCCATTATTACTGATTTAATTTGTTTTAAAATGTGTGCTTAGTTTGGACAAGTTTGTTGCTGTGGAACAGTGCGAGAAAGCATTTGAATGCTCTATCTTAGCCATTATGTGGTCACAAATAAACAAGGTGAATGCAATTCAATGCTGGCTACCGTGTTTTGCATAAACCTGTATTAGTTTTTTTTTAAAGATAAAAGTATAGCCTACATGCATTAATAAACGCGCACACACACACTACATACAGTATATACGTGGTTATGTATGTTTTTTTATGCACATTTACTGTAAACGCTCATACACATACAAAATTACTGGTCAAAAGTGTGGGCACTATTACTATTTTTAATGTTTTTGAAAGAATTCTCCTATGCTCATCAAGCCTGCATTTAATTGATCAAAAATAGACAAAAACAGTAATATTTAGAAATTTGATTACAATTTAAAATAATGGTTTCCTATTTTAATATACTTTAAAATGTAATTTATTTCTGTGATCGCAGCTGTATTTTCAGCATCATTACTCCAGTCTTCAGTGTCACATGATCTTCAGAAATCATTATAATATGCTGATTTATTATCAGTGCTGGAAACTGTTGTGCTGCTAATATTTCTGATTAATTTTAGACGTTTTTTTTAAGAATAAAAAAACAGGATTTATTTAAAATAGAAATGTTTAGTAACAACATGCACTACTGTTGAAAAGTTTGGGGTCAGTTTTTTTGTATTATAATATTAATACATTTATTCAGCAAGGATGTTACATTTATTTAAAAAAGTGATGATAAACACATACTGTTAGGAAAGATTTCTATATTTTGAAAAAACCCTGCCATGATTCAATCAATCAATCAATCCTGTATAAAGTATCACAGGTTCCAGAAAAAAAATATTAAGCAGCACAATTGTTTCCAACACTGACAATAACCAAGTATCAAATCAGCACATTAAAATGATCTCTGAAGGATCATGTGACACTTAAGACTGGAGTAAAGGCTGATGAAAATTCAGCTTTGCATCCCAGAAATAAATTACATTTCAAAATATAAAACTGTTATTTTAAATTGTAATAATATTTCACAGTGTTTTTATTGTATTTTTGATCAAATGAATGGAGGCTTGATGAGCATAAGAGACTTCTTTCAAAAACATTAAAAATAGTAATGTGTCCAGACATTTGACCAGTACTGCATATAAACAAGACATCCTCTCGCTTTCAACTGTTTCCAGCTAATGTATTAATATGTGATCAATATCAAAAGCAGCAGGCTGGCCATTTCATCCTCAGGTTCTCAAACACATCTGGGTGTTCATAGGGTCACATGTGGTCTGGCACCAGCTGTCCTTCCTGTAGCACTCACTGTCTTAGCTGTCTTACATTACAGGTGATGGCTTTCCTAAAGACAAAAGTAGAAAAATAATTATTTAATGCACAATATTTATAAATAATACTATTATTGTTTAATACATCAGAACATGTTGGAATTAACATTGAACAAGCATAATGAGTGATGAAATGTTTACCGTTAGCTTTTGTAAACTACTGCAGTTAACCGTTTCACTCTTCAACATTCAAGTTTACAGTAAACATTTCTATAACGTGTTACTCACTGCATTTATCTGCTGACAAGACAGCTAGACAACTAATGTGAACTCATATTTAATTATAGCTCACATAACGCTTGGCAATAAAAGCTTGGCCTTTTCCACTAGACAAGAACCAAACCGCTAACTTAGGCGCATATGTGAACAATGACGAAGGCACAATTTTGCATCATACTTGAAGAGTTACCGTAAATAAATACAAATGATCAAATGGAAAAAACCACAACATGTCCTTACCTGAATGCAGCTGTGCTGGAGATCCACGAGCTGCTGCAATCCAGGCGCGCTTCTCGCAAATCTAAACCCTTTAATTTCCGATTATTTATAAATCAATGTTAGTTCCAGGCCAGAGGGAGCACCCAACCACCGAGCAACAAGGATCTCATTTTAATTTTGACATTTTAAACAGCAAGATTAAATCAATGATCGTAATCCCACTGTGCTTCAAGCGCCTGCCGCCATTGTTTTGAATGCTCTCAAACACTAACCGGAAACGTCCAAGAAACAAAGACGTCACTTCCTTAAACCGCCGAATATCCGTTGAAATGGTCCATACTGGGTTCTGTTGACTCATGCTTGTGGGTGCGGGCGAAAGAACACCCCGTATACAGTGATCTCCTCAAACGCGGGACGAGAACGATGTTGACTACAGAAATTAACCCCCCTACGAGGATTACTATGGGGAAAAACGTTTTCATGTCTGGAAATGTCAGTTATTTTGTTTTTAAAGAGGATAGAGGAAATAACAGTACAGTGTAAGCTATGCATGAAGACTCTTGCTTTAACGAAGGCTGCTTAACCAACTGGAACATGTGCAGGTACGAGTCTCCCAGGAATATGCATGGAAAGTCACCACGTTAGCTAAAAGTAGTGTTTGTTAGTGATTTAAAATTCCGTGGTGTGCATGACTGCAGTTGTAAGTTTTCTAGCGGAAAATGAGCTGTAAAATGTAGAAATTAACACGAGAGTCCCCACTCCCCGGATCAGTCAATGAAATAAAGATCATAGCATCTCACATGCATTTATGATTTCGACATGTAGGCTTATCTTAAAATAGACTGATATATATATAGTGTAAATTCTTTAATGTTGTGTATAAACTATATTTATTTTTACTTGTACATGTTAATAAATAAAAAATAATAATACAAATAAAACTCTAATACTAAACTGTATAGCCACTAGATGTCTGCATAGCCTTTTATATAAATATACGGGCTATAATATCTAGATGGTGAAACAAGACACGATTTTTAATAGTTCAAATAGTTTTTACTATAGTTTTATTATGGTAATCTTTAAAGTCTTAGTAAAGGGGGTCATATGATGTTGCTAAAAAGAACATATGTTGTGTATTTGGTGTAATGAAATGTGTTTGTGATTTAAGGTTAAAAAAACACATTATTCTCCACATACTGTACATTATTGTTTCTACTCTACGCCCCGCCTTTCTGAAACGCATCGATTTTTACAAAGCTCATCGGTCTGAAAAGCGAGGTGTGCTGTGATTGGCCAGCTATCCAGTGCGTTGTGATTGGCCGAATACCTCAAGCGTGTGACGGAAATGTTAACTGTTTTGAACGAGCGCACCTTTTTTTAACAACCAAAAAGTTTAGTTGTCTGTTGCGGAAGTACAGACGTTCCTCTCGTTGACAGCAGAGGAGCGGATCCAGCGAGCTTGATGGGGCGACGCGGAATGAAAAAGGTTTTTTTTAGGAGTCGTGGTAGTAGAACAACTATAACGACATGTGAATAATCACGCCCACTCTAAAGCGGTACTGAACTGCAGTGGCAGAGAGTTAGTATTTTACATGGCGGCAGAAACCGTGCCCGTGCCGTACTGAGCCGTGCCGAGCTGAGTCGTACCATGCAGTGGAAAAGCGGCATAAGTGGAATAAGGACCGGCCACAGCAGAGTTAATGAGACATGCTGTGAGTAACCCAATCTGGCCCAGCTCTTTGCCAAACAAGCAGTTACACTCTGCCCACATGCAGCAAAGAATTGTGGCCCAGATCTGGACTACAGACATGAGCCACACATGAGCCATAACTGGCCTAAATCTTAGCCAAATAGTAACTTATAACCAGCCCTGAACTGGGCCAGAACAAGTTTTAATAGTGCTACCCAATCTCACCGTTCTTTTACCTGAAACCCCAAACTGAGTCCTAAAAAAGCACAAAAACAACTCATCAATAGGCAGTAAACACAACAGCTTTTTAAACACCTATTTGACAATTAAGTGTCTGTATCCACACATCTTTAGATTGAGAGGGAAAGACTTTCTGGCTCAGCTGGGACTCGAACCAGAGATCTTCTTGCTGTGAGAGACAGCATTTCCCACTGGCAACCTTAGCTGCCGATTAGACACAGCATTAATACAGGACATGTGCCATAATAACATTAAAATTGCTCAACTTTTTTCATGATTGAATGTATATATATATAAAAAAAAAAATCACCAAGCACAGTGTCCCCTGCAACAAGAATGTATTTTGAGAATTCTTTCAGAAAGTGCAGCAAAGACATCTGAGAAAGGTTCTACAAAATTAAAAGCATAGACCACACACGTAATTCTATTTTACACACACACACACACACACACACACGTTTAGTTATCTAAATGGGACATGCCAAGTGTGTGATGTTTATGCATTTTCTCTGTTAAAGGAAAGGTAACAGTTAATGTTTGTATCTCAGTTGATGTACCTCAAATCCAGAGGTTACAGGAGGATGGCATGTTTACTGTATGTGTTTTAATGTTTATTTTGATAATCAATTTTAATTGCAACCTCAATGATTAAGTGGACACAAATTAATTTAAATCTGACCCAATACTCATGAAAACAAGGGAAGTTACTCTTGAAGATGGTAATTATTAGTTTTTTGATAGTACAAAGACACTGACGGTAGATTGAAGTTGAAATTATAGTACGATTTTATGTTATTCCACACAACAAACAGAAAATGTGTACAACAAACTATCATATCCCTTGTTTATCCACGAGGATGTTATTGCGTAACATTCTGTCAGTCAGTAGCTGTGGGACTAGCCCTTTACTGGCAAGATAGTGGCTTCATATGGGCTCAGATAGAGTTACATCATGAATAATTCACACTCACACTGAGATCAGACTCAGTAAGGCTCATTTCAACCTTACACAAGTCACAAAATGGATATAGCTGTCTTGCCAAACAACAATCATCCAGAGAAATTCCTGCAGCTGGATGTGGGAATGCTGCCGGCTACACATGGAATGTTCCAGATTGGTGCTGTGTTGTCTGGACAAAGACAGTGGCAGAACAAGATGTACTCGCAGGTAAACTCTGTTATTACAGACTCGAGCTGCTGCGGAAACCCTCAGAATAAAGGAAGATGAGAGAGTGTGTTCCTAGACAGACATCTTCCCTGATGAACACCTCTTCGTGCAACTTCTGTTTGTGGAAAAACTTCTCCTTGATCACAAGAGAAAATGGTTTAAAGCTATGTATTGGAGCAGAATTTATAGTCTTTAGGATTCAAGTTGTGTATTCAGCAATTTGACAAAAGGTGAAGTTATATATTTTTAAATAGATTTTTTTCCCCCCACACCTTTTAAATTGGTCAAGGAGTACCTTGATTAATACTTAAAAAGTTGACGTAGTTCTTTTGATTTTAGGCACTGTTGTAAATATTGTCTTCAGTTCGGTTGATGTCAGGGCTGTGAAATGGTCTAATATTCTACATACAGTATTCTTAACAGTTATAATGATGAAGTTCAAATCTGTCAGTCAAAATCTGTCATCATTATCATCATGGCACATACATGCAACCCAGTCTCATCACCCAACTGGAAAAACATGTTTTTTTTACAATTCAAAGTAGGTGGTCACCTGAGGGCAAGGGTGTCCAATCCAGCAACTGGAGGGACTCTGTCTTGCAGAGTATAACTCCAACCCAATTAAACACACCTAAAGCAGCCAATCATAATCCACTGAATGAGTTAATGACAAAGAGTGAGTGCACCGGGTGCATCTTCCGGCAAGATGTGGGAATTCATTTGGTGCAAAGCTCACAGAATATGGGCTAACTCGATGTAGGGGTGGGAGAAAAACTAAAACAATTTTCTGATGCAACGCGATTCTCTCGTCACTGATTCTGAATCGATTCTGGGCTTCAGTTTTTTCCCTGCATGTGTACATTGACACTTGTGTGTGCTAGAGACGGCCATATTCTGCTTGCTGCATATTTTGCTGTGAATAACTCTGTGAATGGTTAAATGCACTTGCATCTCAAATGCTTTTGTAATGCGAAATAAATGTAAACGCAGTCATTTATGTCTTAAGGCCAGAACAAAACATCTGATATTTTAAAATAGATCTGTGCATTAGCGTGAATGCAGCCTGTTAGACCTGCCACTGTCTCTGACAGGAGTGTCAAATTCAGTCCCTGGAGGGCCCGTGTCCTGAAGAGCTCAGCTCCAACCCTAATTAAACACACCTGAAGCAGCTAATCAAGCTCTTCAGGATCATTAGCAGCTTCTAGGCAGGTGTTTTAGAGCAGCACTCTGCAGGACAGTGGCACTCCAGGGGTGTATTCCAGAAAGTGGGTTTTGTTGGAAACTCAGAGTAGTAACTAAACCTCGCGGTAAGTTATCATAGTGACTTACTCTGTGAACCTAATCTGGTCTGGAGCAGGTTTTCTTCGGTAAACCCAGAGTTTCTTTCGGTCTCCTCCCCCTTTTTAAAGAGTAAGCAATGTTTGAAGGGGTCATATGATGCGATTTTAAGTTTTCCTTTCTCTTTGGAGTGTTACAAGCTCTTGGTGCATAAAGAAGATCCCTAAAGTTGCAAAGACTAAAGTCTCAAACACAAAGAGATATTCTTTATCAAAGTTAAAAGAGTCAGCCACACCCACCTAAAACACCTCGTTCTAACACGCCCCCACATATCTACATCACTATGTAGGAAGATTTGCATAACGCCGCCCAAATGTTCACGCAAAGAAAGAAGGCGTAACTTTTATTCTCGCTGTAGTATTGTTGCCGCTGCCGTCATGTCGTGAAGACGCTGTGTGCTTCGTTGTGAAAGCGAAACTACTTTGTTTGGTCTTCCAAAAAAAGACAATATGTGCTTCGTCATGCTGGAGCTGATCCGTGCTGGTCACTGAGGAAATACATCAACTTAGTGCTGTGGATCACTGGATCGGCTTTCACCGTGGACGAAGCGGAGTCCAGTCCGGGGTCGTCACAGGTGGTTGCCGCACGCCGTTCTCAAGCCTGCCCGCCGCCACTCACTCTAGCCTGCCATGTGTGACGCTGTGTGATGCATTTTATGGAAGACTGTTTCCTGAACCTGCAGAGTAGCATACAATGGGTCTGTGCTCAAAGGCTGTTCTATAAAGTGGGGCAGTTCCAACTTTGCAAGGACAGTCTGGAACTTCTGACTCACAGACTGTAAGTACATTTTTAATATTTAACGGAAATTGACATTATGATTCAAAAATGAGTTGTGGCGGCAGTGTTAGGAGTGCACTTGTTGTTTGTCATTTCTCCGATCACAAATGCAGACATGGTTTTATGTTTACGCGGCACGATGCAACGCGTAAAAAGACAGAATAAGTCATTATAATCCGTAATTATGTCCCCATGGGATGCAACAAATGCCGCGTTTATAATGGGTTTTAATGTTTGTCTCGTCGCTCCGGCCGGACAGGGCATCATCACAGTATGGTGAGGGGCGTAACATTTCCGTCACACGCTTGAGGTATTCGACCAATCACAACACACTGGATAGCTGGCCAATCACAGCACACATCGCTTTTCAGACCGATGAGCTTTGTAATAATCGGCGCGTTTCAGAAAGGCGGGGCATATAACAATAATGTACAGTATGTGGAAAATAATGTGTTTTTTGAACCTTAAACCGCATAAACACATTTCATTACACCAAATACACCAAATAATGTTCTTTTTAGCAATTACATAATGTATTCAGTCAATTCATATGATTGCTTTAAATACTACATTCATTGATTAACGCTGCAAAAATTGCTTTTATTGCTGAGATTTTTGCCTTATTTCAAGTACTTAAATCATGATGCAATTTCTATATAAGAAAAAATATATGCGATATTTAGTCTTGTTTCCTGGGGTAACAGTTATTAATTGCCGGGTGGTAATGAAAAATAATCTTAATGAAAATGGAAAGAACTTTCATTTTCATCATGCAGACACTTTATATGTGACAGAAATGGCATGTCTTTTTATAAGGGATCCTGTAGATGAGGAGGCTGCATTAATTAGCAGGGAGTTACATTTACATCAGGAGAGGATTTAATTTAATTTGATTTAATTGATTTATTTTGCCATATCCACATGCATATTTATTTGAACGGTACCATTTTTAAATGGCGTTCACTTGATAACATCTTGTTGCGACCTTTAAGTAACCTAATAATTAGAATTTCCTTTCCAGTGTGGTTGGATGCCTTGATTACACATACATTCTCACCATCACACCTTCCAAAAATGAAGCTGATTACTGTATTGAATGGAAGGATGCCAGATGGAAGGGTACTGCAAGATATATGCCGTAACCACCACCACAGCTGTTAAACACAAATTATTCACAGTTTATTTGGTCATCTTTATGTTCTACAAATACAAAAGCAACAAATTATTCTTTACCCTGTTGTATTTTAATATTGGTATCGTGGCCATCTCCTCTTCATCTGTCAGTGGTGCTGGTGCAGGTTCTCCTCCCATTTTACGAGTCACTGCCTTCTTGCTGTTGGCTTCTGAATAGAAGTCAAATGTTTTTCATTACCCAAATCAAGAAATGTAGCATGTTGGATCAGAGATCATTTATTTATGTGAAAAAACATTAGACTATGTGGAAAAAGCTGCTGCACATTTGAAATATATATATACACTGATATCAAACTTTAGTTATTGAATGTCAAATATTTGTAAAGTCATGTAATGTTAGCCTACACCCGATGTGTGTGGTATGTTTTGGTTATTTTTTTCTTTTTATTTTTAATTTGCCTGTGGGATACCATGAAAATGAATATTAGTTCAATAAATTACCTTTCTGCCAGTTTTCACCTGATAACACTGATTTGAATTAAAGTTACATATTCCATAGTATGTGGAAGTCTCTTTGGCGGGAGCTGTTGCCATGGGGAATCGTTATTTCAGAAGCTCCATTGATCATGGCTTTTCATAGTAGTGGTGCACGCGCTAAATTCAGAGTCAACCTACTCAGAGTGGATTGAACTAACTCAGTTCAGCTGTTCTGAAACCGAAAACTCAGAGTTTCCCATCTCAGGGTAAATCAACTCAGAGTTCAAGTTTTAACTCAGAGTTTGTTGAATCTCCTTTCTGGAATACACCCCTGGACTGGCGTTTGACAGATGTCATCGGTAATAATCAAACAGCAATAATGTTCAGAAAAAGAGAAAAATCCATCACTGCGCTTGTCTGGAAACTGCCAGATACTGAAAGCACTTTTTGTTTATAGCTCCCATATATATATATAAAAAAAAAATTTAACCATACAATTGTTTTGATTTATTATGAATTTATAATTTATGAAAAATTTGCTCATTTAAGTAATTCAATAAAAGTGCACAAATAAATGTAATATTCAATGTTGGCAAACTTACTAATTAATCATTTAAAAAAATGCTGATCCAGGACTGTCGATCAAGAATCATGGTTCCAAAGAAGGGGGATCAGATTGAATCCTGAGGTGCCTAAAAATTTCCAATCCTTTTGAGTGTACAGGAATTACAGAGGGCCACTTCCTGCAGAATTTAGCTCCAACCTGATCTGACCTGATCCTTAAGTTTCTAGCAACCTAGAAGACCTTTATTAGCTGTCCCAAGTGTGTTTAATTAGTGTTGAAGCTAAGGGGTATGTTTTATTTGTTTCACACTCGATAGAGCATTAACCTTTCATTGACATACCATCTTCATGAATCTCTCTTTGTTGTGTAGGGAAGGGAGAAAGAAATGGAAGGAAAGCTATCAGCAGACAGTCATGTGTTTGAAGACAGAGAGCTGGAGAAACACATCACTCCTCAAACCCTGAAACCAAAGATCAAGCAGAACCCTCTCTTCTCTCATATCAACATCACTGACATAGAGGAGAACAAGTCCAAGCCATCCTGGACCATTCAGGACTATGACAGACACACTGCACATGGTCAGCTGGCTGACTACATGAAGGTATTGCATTAGCCCAAAGCGGGCAAAGACACACACACTGGATATTGCAATTTGAATAACATCACATTATGATAATGTTGTAATGATCGGTCTTATCGGTCGAATTACATGGGTTTAAAATGGGGTCAGATGAAACTGTGTAAGGTAAAATAAGTGTTTTAAAAAGATGTGACAATGACAAAAGAAGAATGAATAGTGTATTTACACAATTAACAATGAACTTAAAACAACACAATAAAACTAGAATAACTTAGGCTGTTAAAAGCATGGAGTCCATTTTAATCACAGTCCTTAAGAAATCCAGCGTGCTGTAAATTCCAATGTAAAAGCGTCTCCCAGTGTATATACAATCCAAGGAAATTGATAATCCAATAAAAGTGAGATGCTGGATTGCTAAATCCTTAAAAACCACTACAAGCAGAGATGCGCACAAATACATGACAACGTATATATAAAAAAAAAAAGCAAAATACCTCAGTTCAAACAGATCAAAATACAAAATTCTGTGGGGAAAACATGTATCAAAATACAAATAGAGTTTTGAAAATACATGTTAAATTGGCCATTCAGTGAAGTATTATTATTAGACTGAAATTTATCTAGACTTATTGTGAATGCAAAAAAACATTTTACAACTGCTTAGAAATGTTTGTTTTCATTGTGCGTCAGTCAATGATGAGCCACAAACACTGATGTTCTGCTGATTTATTTAAAGACCTGTGTTGTTTATACAATGATGACCATCTGGTCTGAATACGTACTGGATCCGGGTGACTGCAGTGACCATCTGATCTGGATAGAGACAGGATCTGGTGGCAACGGTGACCTCAGATAAGAGAGAAACAGACTAATATTAGCATAGATGCCATTCTTCTAGTGATGTAGCCAGTGCAGAGACTGTAAAATTGGCGTAATATGATCATATTTTCTTGACCTGGTAAGGACTCTAGCCGCTGCATTTTGGACTACCTGTAGCTTGTTTACTGAAGATGCAGGACAACCAGCTAGCAGTGCATTACAATAGTCCAGTCTAGAGGTCATGAATGCATGAACTAGCTTTTCTGCATCAGAAACAGGTAAAATGTTACGTAACTTGGCAATGTTTCTAAGATGGAAGAATGCTGTTTTTGTAACATGGGAAATATGATTTCAAAAGACAAGTTGCTATAATATAACACCCAGATTTTTGACTTAGAGGAAGTAACATAAATCCGTTTCGTGCAATGTAATCCAAGATATTCTATGTACTGTTTTTTGGTTCAAAAAGTAATATCTCTGTCTTATCTGAATTTAATAGAAGAAAATTATTGGCCATCCAATGTTTTACATTTTAAACACTCTTTTAGCTTTTATAATTTAGAAGTTTCATCTGGTCTTTTTGAGATATATAGTTGAGTATCATCGGCGTAACAGTGGAAACTAATCCTGTATTTCCTAATAATATTACCAAGTGTCAACATGTATATCGAAAATAGCAGAGACCTAGGACAGATCCTTGTGGCACTAAAAATATTTTACTGGTGATAATTGAGATGAAAATGAACAAGGTGGTAGCGATCGGACAGGTAGGATCTAAACCATCTTAAAGCCTGCCCTTGAATACCTGTATAGTTTTGTAATCGATCTATGAGTATGTCATGATCTATAGTGTCGAACGCAGCACTAAGATCAAGTAAAACTAGCAATGAGATACAGTCTTGGTCTGACGCAAGAAGCAAGTCATTTGTAATTTTAACAAGTGCAGTTTCTGTGCTATGGTGGGGCCTGAAACCTGACTGAAATTCTTCATAGAGATCATTTTTTTTGCAAGAAGGAGCACAATTGAGTAGACGAAACTTTTTCTAAAATTTTAGACATAAAAGGAAGATTTGAAATTGGTCTGTAATTTGCCAGTTCACTAGGATCTAGTTGAGGTTTCTTGACCCTTGTATTATGTTTGATTTCTGGGTACAATTTTGATGGAGCGGGTCAAATTGACCCTAATTGAATTCAATGCAATTCCCTAAATATCAGATTATGAAAAACAAAAAGGAATCAGGTATGAACAGAACAATTTTAATATCAGTATTTGTCAGACATTTCGAACAATTAATATCAAAAAAGTATGATTTTCAAAAATGTGTTTAACCACAAAATGTTTGTTTTAACAAATGTTGAAAATAAACTACTGTAACTTTTAAAATTTGTATTCAACATATTTTATTTTTTCCACATTTATGTTCAAAACATCCTAAATAAACAATTTAATATTGCTGTGAAATGAAATTAAAACTTCTTTCCATAAACAGACTTTTCCCTAAACAGGCTATTTTGTTTTTTAGACTCATGGAACAATATAAAAAAGGTCACTCTTGACAGGATGTGCACAAAGCAAGCATGTGCTTTCTGCAGACGAACTTCTTGCATTTTACACATATGGTGCTGGTTTTGGTGTCATGTTTGGTGGGGCACACCTCGCATGTTTTCCTCTTTTTTCATCATCTGTATTCACCTCTGGATTTTCTGTGGGTCTGGATTCATCTGCTCTGGCTGATTCTACCAAAGCTGCAGCTGCTGGAGCTCAAGGTGGGCAGGAGCGGTGTTGGATTTCAGGTGTGATGAGTGCTTTTCCAAGCTCCTCCAAGAAAAGTCGATGTTTGCACAGTTTGCCCTCATTCCAGTTTGGGTTGATCTCACACCACAGGACAAAGGCATTATATGCTGACACATCCAGGATGTTATAGAAGACCACCAAAGGCCAACGGGCAGTCTTGCGCTGGCAGCTGTACGCTGATGTGACTTTGTCCAAGTTATCAACTCCTCCTTTCGTGGAGTTATAGTCCAGTACCATTTCTGGCTTCAGGTCCCTTCTTGCACTCAGTGATGAATATCTGTGCATTGTACTTATCACAAGCACTTTTTTTTGGACAGTAGGAAGCAATTGTTGCAGTTTCAGAGAAAGCATTCTTTCCTTCATATCCAGAATCTCTGGGAAGCTCAGGCTTGTTTTTTTTATTGTTCCAATCATGGTCAGCTTTCGCTTGAGTAGCTCTTCACCAAGTTTGTAGGATGTAAAGAAGTTGTCACAGGTTATGCAGTGACCTTGCAGCCCTTCACTCATTTGGAGAACAACCTGCATCCCCTGGTCTCTCTCAGGTGCTCCACCTGGTGGCTTGCCTGTGTAAATTTGCATGTTGCATGCATAGCTGGATTTGGCATCGCAGGCTGCCCAAATTTGAATGCCATATTTTGCAGGCTTTTTGGGCACGTACTGGCGAATGGAACTAGACGTTCATCCACTGTGATGTGTGGTCCAGGATTGTACAGAAGAGGCAGAATATCAATCCATTTATCCCATACTTCCCTAACTACAGCTAATTTGTCTCTCTCACGCCGCCCGGCTCTGGTTTCACGGTTATCAAAACGACTGAGCCAAGAAATTATGTGAAATCTTTCCAGAGACATTGTTGCCCGAAATATTGGCCTTCCACACTCTGTATTCCATGAACTTTCAGTTGCCTCTCCATTTGATCTGTACACACCAGCTAAAATTAGCAATCCAATGTAAGCATACAAATCAGTAAGATCAAGTGGTTTCCATTTCTCACCTAACACACGGCTTCCCTCCAGATTAGTCATGTCCAGGTCAAACTTCTCAATTGGTTGTACACTGAACAAAATTATAAACGCAACACTTTTGTTTTTGCCATTTTTCATGAGCTGAACTCAAAGATCTAAGACTTTTTCTATGTACACAAAAGGCCTATTTCTCTCAAATATTGTTCACAAATCTGTCTAAATCTGTGTTAGTGAGCACTTCTCCTTTGCCGAGATAATCCATCCACCTCACAGGTGTGGCATATCAAGATGCTGATTAAACAGCATGATTATTGCACAGGTGTGCCTTAGGCTGGCCACAATAAAAGGCCACTCTAAAATGTGCAGTTTTATCACACAGCACAATGCCACAGATGTCGCAAGTTTTGAGGGAGCGTGCAATTGGCATGCTGACTGCAGGAATGTCCACCAGAGCTGTTGCCCGTGAATTGAATGTTCATTTCTCTACCATAAGCCGTCTCCAAAGGCGTTTCAGAGAATTTGGCAGTACATCCAACCGGCCTCACAACCGCAGACCACATGTAACCACACCAGCCCAGGACCTCCACATCCAGCATCTTCACCTCCAAGATCGTCTGAGACCAACCACCCGGACAGCTGCTGCAACAATCGGTTTGCATAACCAAAGAATTTCTGCACAAACTGTCAGAAACCGTCTCAGGGAAGCTCATCTGCATGCTCGTCGTCCTCATCGGGGTCTCGACCTGACTGCAGTTCGTCGTCGTAACCGACTTGAGGGGGCAAATGCTCACATTCGACGACGTCTGACACTTTGGAGAGGTGTTCTCTTCACGAATGAATCCCGGTTTTCACTGTACAAGGCAGATGGCAGACAGCATGTATGGCGTCATGTGGGTGAGCGGTTTGATGATGTCAACGTTGTGGATCGAGTGGCCCATGGTGGCGGTGGGGGTATGGTATGGGCAGGCGTATGTTGTAGTAGTAGTAGTAGTAGTATACTTTATTGTCCTCAAGAGGAAAATTGTTATGGACTACATGTTGCTGCAGACATACAATAAACATATAAAAAACAAAATTAAATAAAATCATGAAAATAAAATCAAGATAAACTCTTGTTGTACACCCGCACCGATACAGGTACAAAGGAATTCTTATATCGATTTAACTTACACATTGGGATTCTATATCTTCTACCAGAGGGAAGTAGTTCATATTGTAAATACAAGAAATGAGTTTGATCACCAAGAATCCTCTCTACCTGATTAAGAACACATTCCTCAAATAAATCTTGAAGGTTAAAATGTTCATCATGCCCAACAATTCTCCATGCTGTCAATAACAAGTGCATCAACTTAGATTTAAACTGTACTGACAGGTTACCAAACCACACTGTGATACCATACCTAACAATACTTAAACTAAAACAGCAGCATAAGATTCTTGTTTACTCCATAGAGACGTAACCTACGTAAGAAATACAATCTCTGTTGTAGTCGAGTGCAAACCCATTCAATGTGTGTTTTCCATGTAAGTGAACTATCTATGTAAACGCCAAAATACTGTGACTGAATAATATTATGATCATGTATAACCACTTGGCGATGGTCACCTATACATTTTGGATCAAATACAATCTCTTCCGTTTTCTTTGTATTTATTATTAGCTCATTTGTATCACACCAGCCAACAAACTGACTTATCTCTGACTGGTAAATAGTGCTAATATTGTCATGCACATGGAGTAGACTTAGTATGGCTGTGTCATCTGAAAATTTAAAAATAAAATTTTGTGAATGCCTACTTAAGCATTCATTTGTAAAAAGTGTAAAAAGAATAGGTGAACTGACGCAGCCTTGTGGAACACCTGTACTACTACTCTTTTGATATGAAAGAAGATTATTTACCTTTACACATTGAGTTCTATCTATTAAAAAAGAATAGTACCACTTAATAATACATGGGTTTACACTCAGCTGCTTCATTTTATCAATTAACAAATGCGGTTGAATCGTGTTAAAAGCAGAGCTAAAATCAACAAACAGTAACCGAGCATAAGCTTTAGGATCTTCTAAATGCTTCAAAATCAAGTGCATAATGCTGTTAATAGCATCTTCAGTTCCTCTCCCTTGTCTATAGGCAAACTGTAAGGGATCTAGATTACTAGCAACCTCTGCTTTCAACATAGATACAACACACTTTTCAAAACATTTCATAATCACAGATGTTAATGCAACCGGTCTAAAATCATTATTCTCTAAAGGCCTAGCTATCTTAGGAACAGGTATAATCAATGTTCTTTTCTACAAACTGGGAACAATACCTGAATCCAAAGATTGTTGAAATATAGGAAGCCAAGCTGGAGTCAATTCATCTGCACAACACTTAACAATATAGGGAGAAATTCCATCCGGGCCTGCCGATTTCTTTGAACAGATATGTTTAAAATAGAAATGAATCTGTTTCGGATGAATCAATAACTTATCTTTGATTATATCTGACGATGATACTATTCCCAGAGATATGCCCATGCTTCTCAAATCTTAGATAAAAATCATTTAAATCATTCACTTTCTGTAAGTCATCAAAAATAGAAACAGTATTTCTGAAAGACTGCATATTAGTTATAGATTTCATAGAGTCCCACAGCTGTTTAGGATTAGACATCCTCAGCTTGTTCTCCAGGAGTTCTTTATGTTTCGACCTGGCATCTCTTAGTAATCCATTCAACTCCTTCTGAACAGCTCTTACTCCAAGACAATCATGACTGCGAAAAGCCAGTTTCTTCCTGTTAATACAGTCTTTGATTTCTTTAGTTATGTAAGGTTTATTGTTAGCATAAATGATCACTTCCTTTTTGGGTATCACATTATCGGTGCAAAATGTAATATAATCTGTCATTACCATGGTAGTTTCATCAATATCATCACTATGAAAAACTTCCCAATCAGTGCAAAGAAAACAACCTTTCAAGGCTTCAACACTGTCCTTTGACCACACATTAACATTTTTCACCACGGGTTTGTGTCTCTTCAACAGAGTCTTATATGTCGGAATTAAAAACACAGTGTTGTGATCGGAGTTCGATAAAGGAGGCCTTAGTCTGGACGTGTATGCCTCTTTTATGTTCCCATAGCATTTATCTAAAACTTTATTTTCTCTTGTGTTGTCTTTAACATACTGTTCATACCCGGAGAGAACTGTCTCTAATTTACAATGGTTAAAATCACCAAGAATAAAAACCGGCGCTCCTGCTGTTGATTGAAGTTGGGTTTGAATACAGTCTCTTATAACGCCGGCGGCGTTTGCTGCCTTGGCCGACGGTGGAACATAAACAACACAGATCAAAATGTTCCCGAATTCTCTTGGGAGGTAAAAGGGTCTCAAACTCAAACATAAGAGCTCAATATCCGGATTACATACCATGGATTTCACTAATATATGACTGCACCATCGCTCATTTACAAACACGCAGATACCACCTCCTCTGCTCTTCCCCGAGGTGGCCGATCTATCAGCTCGAATGAGAGAAAAACCTTGTACCTCTATCAGCGAGCTGGGCATCTCAGGACGAAGCCAGGTTTCAGTAAGTACCAGGAGACCCGCGTCCCGATACTCAAAACAGGCTCTAGCTTTAATGCGTAGTTCATCCATCTTTTGTTGTAACGATCTGACATGACTCAAGATTATTGCAGGTAATGGAGGTCTGCTTCCACGTCGTCGAAAACGCCGCCTGACGCCACCTCTGTGCCCTCTTTTCCGCCGGCCTCTGCTCGCCACCGTCCGGGCTCTCAAACAGTCTGGAAGGTCAGCTGGTATGTCGTAGTCGGCCGAACGGAGCTGAAGCAAATCCTCTCTTGTATATGCCATAATTGGGTCGCTGCTCGCCATTGTGTGTGAATAGCAGACTGACACCAGGTGCGCGATAATTAACAATCCAATAGAGAGCTGTATGAGTGTCATCATTGTGGCGTTTCACTGCTAAGATTAGCCAGTCAATCAGTCCGATATATCAGCTTAAGAGTTTAAGTTAAAAAAGATTCAAAAAGTTTAGAGCCAAAGTCAGCAGCAACAAGTGTCCGTGTCGCCAGCAGTGCAGCGCCACCGGATGAACCCCGCAGGTGTAGGTGCAGTGGACAACGAACACAGGTGCATTTTATTGATGGCATTTTGAATGCACAGAGATACCGTGACGAGACCCTGAGGCCCATTGTTGTGCCATTCATCCACGACCATCACCTTATGTTGCACCAAGATAATGCACGGCCCCATGTTGCAAGTATCTGTACACAATTCCTGGAAGCTGAAAACATCCCAGTTCTTGCATGGCCAGCATAGTCACCGGACATGTCACCCATTGAGCATGTTTGGGTTGCTCTGGATCGGCGTATACGACAGCGTGTTCCAGTTCCTGCCAATATCCAGCAACTTCGCACAGCCATTGAAGAGGAGTGGACCAACATTCCAGAGGCCACAATCAACAACCTGATCAACAACTCTATGCGAAGGAGATGTGTTGAACTGAGGCAAATGGTGGTCATACCAGGTAGCCATCTGGACCAATCAGGACACACAATATATATTTTGGTAGGTATATTAACAAAATACTCTGTAACACCCCCAGTTAACAGCAAGATGAGGGGCATATGGCCCTTTCCCCCAGACTGGGCCTTTACACTCAGGAAAGGCAGAGAACAGGCCTTGATGCATGGAACCAATGTGATATCAATGGTGTTTATTGCCCAAGGAATGCGGGTAGAGAAACTGCTCATTTCATCATAACAACGACATCGGCTGGATGATATGGCCTAAATTTATATCACGATATATTTATTAATTTCGGTCGATATGATATAATTTCGATATCGATATGAACACTATTTATCTGAAATAGAAATCTTGTTTCATTATAAATGTCTTTACTGTCACATTTAATCAATTTAATGCATCATTGCTAAATAAAAGTATTAATTTCTTTCCAAAAAAATTTATAAAATTATACTGAATGGAATAGTGTATAATATTACAAAAGCTTTTTATTTCAGATTAATGCTGATCTTTGGATCCTTCTATTAATCAAAGAATCCTGAAAAAAAAAAAGTAATCAATGGTTTTAAATATGATAATCAGCATATCAGCATATTGATTTCTGAAGGATCTTGTTACACTGAAGACTGGAGTAATGATGCTGAAAAATGTAGCTTTGATCACAGAAATAAAAAACATTTTAATATATATTTAAATAGAAAAACAGTTATTTTAAATAATAAAAATATTTCAAAAATGTACTGTTTTTGCTGTACTTTGGATCAATAAATGCAGCCTTGGTGAGCAGAAGAGAATTCTTTAAAATATATATATAACACAACAAAAACCTGGAAGTGTTGATGACGACCAAGGGGATCTTTGTTTTGCATTTTAAATTAGTTTTATTTTATATCGTTTTCAAATTTGCAATAAAATTTTGTTTAGTTTTTATTAGTTTCATTAATATTTTTTTTTGTTTAGTTTTTATTTTGTGAACACATATTTTTTCGTTTTTATATAGTTTAGTTTCAGTTTAATTAAAGTTTAGCAGAATTAACAGATCACTTCCAGAGAGCAGGCCAAAGAAAGACTTAGGCTAATTTAACCTTAGTGATGCAAACGTCTAGCGACACCAAATTAAAGCATGCTGAGATTTATTAGATGGTAAAAGTATACAAATACACACCAAAATGAAGCAGTCATGCCTTTTTAAATCTACACAAGTTGCGCTCACATTATATGTACAACACACTAGACTGAATGATTAATGTGTGTTGTGATATTTAATTTGAAAATAAATGTAGCTAATTTCTTTATATTATAGCCATGTCTTTCATCTTATTTAACTATAATCACTCGTGTCTTGCTCACTTTCCCGCGAACAAACGTGCATAAATAAGTGGGACTGATGAAATGCAATAATAATAGCGGAGCCTCAACATTGGATTTGCAGCATTACGCATTCTAGCCAGTCGCGCTGCAGCTGAAGTGAATGACAGCTTGGGAGCACTCGTTGCTCGCTTTCTGTAGCCTATATCATTTTATTTTTAAGATTTATTTGTAATGCTTCTGTAAAGGACTAACGGCCGCATAGCCTATACACTGCAGAGTTTAAGGGAGACAATGGCACTTAACAGTAAAGTCATATCTAAATATGTTCTTTTCATTTATGAAGATTTAAGTATGTAGTTTATGCACATTTGTTCAAAACAGCCTGGCAGATTGTTCACAAGATGTAGGCAAAAGTTTGTATTGTAAACAGGAAGGATCATTCTTCTGTTGCGCTGCTTGTCTATTTCTCTTCAAAGCACCAACTTAAAATGCCTATTTTGGTGTGATTGCTTGTGTCACATGAGAAAATAAAAAATGTTGCCTTACTGATGCAGTAGCCTATTCAATGCGGGTGCGGTTCAGGTCGCGGGTCAGGTACAGAATTAAACTGGTGCTGGCTGCTGTCAGATAACGGGTCGTGTGTTCTGTTGTGTACTGCTGATGCAGGTTTACCTAACAGCACTCGTGCAGGACTCTGCTTTAAACTGCTTTGCGTCTCTCCGTCAGATAACCTCACGTGCATGATGCGCCATTTACGGGGGCTTATTTAAAATGAAAACTCATTCTCTGCCAGCAGGAGGCGCTTTTAGAGTGTTAAAACTGGTAATGTATAGCGAAATCTCGGAAATGTGTTTAAAATAATCATATCACCGTTAGTGAAAAAAAATTTATATGCGATAAATATTGATACGAAGTATTGTCCAGCTTACAAAGAACCTTATGCAGAAATTCATAGGAAAAACTTTCTTTGAATGAACACACATATACTTCAGGTCATGGTGTATGTTGTTACTGTCCTTGTATATTGTCTTTTATATTGTATACTGTTTTATGCAGGCTTATGATAGAACAACTTGTTCATGTAATCTTACCTATATGTAATCCTACTATGTTTAGTATCTATGAATTCATCTTCTGAGGATCTAAACGAGAGTGCATTATTACATGCTGATACCTATGCAACATATTAGTGTTCTAAGAATCTTTACTAGTTTGTGCATCAACACCCAAGCGAATTACATTTGCAAATTACCATGCCCTCACACAAAGGGTCGTAAAACCATCCAGCAATTGCAACCTCCCGCTTGGGATTTCAGCCTTTCTCATTGGACAAGCCCATCCTGAGAGGCGTGACTCTTCTCAGACCTTAAAGGTCTCACATCAGTGACCCGCCTTCAGTCTGCGGTTCTGTTAGATTCTGAGAAGATGTGAGCAAAAACGCTCCTAAGGACACCCTAAGTTCGTGCCAGGCTTCGGGCTTGACTTTTCCATTCACCAAAGATTCTTTGACTCAAACTGGTTCTTTTTCATCAAACCAACTTCAGCAAAGATCAACTTGAGCCTTCAGATTGCATCAAGCCTCTCTGTCAGACAGACAAGACGTGCAAGTATCAAACTTAGTCTTATTAATTGATACATTAGGTATCATTTGCACCTTTTTACAAAGGTGTGTTTGAACTAAGAAGCTGATGTTTCCTTCAGGCTGTAGATCTGCTGAATATCCAATGGTCCCATAGCTTAATACTTTATTTCTCTTCTCTTTACTGCTTAAGCTTTAACCCTTTTTCCTATACCAACTGTATGTGTGTGTGTGTGTATGTGTATGTTAGACTAGTTTAAGTGTTTATGTAGTTAATAAAGTCTTACTTGTATCACACTTGAGGTTGTTCATTGTTTGCTCATAACCGCAGTCCCTAATCATGCAGATTTATGCTACAAGCTCTGAGTAGAATTGTACAGTAAGAAAGTTATTTTCCTTAACAAGGAAATTAATGTTCTTAGAATTGACAGACAGTTGATCCTGAGAGGTCAAGTAAATACTTAGTGGATCTAAATATTTATAATTAATTATAACTAGTTATGATTGATTCTTGTGTTGTGTGGCTATTTTGATTACCCCATTACAGTCAGTGCTATCATAAAAATAGACTTACTTGTAGGGTTAAAATTCTACTTCTCACATTTATTGTGACTACAAATATTTCAGCGAAATGTATATTTTAGTTAGAATTATTGCACTCCTATTTAATTGAGCTCCGTCTGTTTGGCGCTCGTTCACTGAAGTGAAGTTTAGCAGAGAATCCCAAAACAGAAGGAATCTGTACTTCTGACAACAAAATAGAAATATTTCCACGACTTTCTAACATTTACAGATGGAGGATATACCTGTGAAATGTAAGTTATGCATTCAGGAAGACAGCACATCTCAAACACATTAAACAGCACGAGTAGCCTTGTGTCTCTGTCATATGTTCACCTCTGAGATTCATTTGGGCATTTATATAGAGTAACTAAACTATAGCTGAACTTTAGTGAGGGGACATTGTTCCTCTTAGCATCATGAAAAAAAAAAACTCGCCAACCCGTCGATCGAGATCTTTATCTTTATCACTGTCCCAGTAGATCCAGAAAAAAACAGTAAAATAAGTACAAAAAATGCATTACATTTATGGGGTTATAATAATATATCACTGAAGGGAACTGTCTTGAGAAAAGTTTCGATGGCAATGGCATGTTCTTCTCCTCCGTATTAAAGCGCAGCTCTGCTTTGTTCCAGCGGTAAACAAGGAAATGCTATATTGCGGGTAGTCCCTCGGTTCATAAGCAGTGAGTTTTACTGGAAGATCCCCGCCGAAAGGGAAAGTCGTCGGCTAAATCTATGGTTAGAGAGTCTCGGACTCGTAACCCAAATGGGGGTGGGTTCGAGTCTACCCGTTACGGCGAATTTGTAGGGTGGGGGGGTGAAGCTACGCCCAACTGGAATGTTACCAGCGCTCTCTCCACCTTCACAAAATGAAACCAACGACTGAGGTGCCTGAAGCAAGGCACCGAACCCCCCAACTAAGCACCCGGCGCCGCAGCAAAAAACATTGGCTGCCCACTGCTCCGGGGGGGTGTTCACTACTGTGTGTGTGTGTGTCCACTACTGTGTGTGTGTGCACTTGGATGGGTAAATGCAGAGCACTAATTCCTAGTAGGGTCACCATACTTGGCCTCAGTCACGAAAAACGTGTATTTTACCCCTGGAATGCGATTTTTACAGGGGAACCCTCCTTGAAACGTGATTGGACTAGTTTTATTGCGAAAAACCTGGCAACCCTGTTCATAGGCACCACCTGCTGTCAGAGAGTGAGTCTCATTCAGACCTGCTGTTTTTATTTCGTGCAGTTTTATGTAGCAAATAAATAAATAAAACCTAAAGTCAGACCATTCTTTTTGTTTTAAATCCTGAAATTAATCTAAATCAAATCAAAAACAACTGCCCGTGCAGATCATGATGAAAATGCAGTGGTTGCCTCTAATTTCAAAAGACTAGATATTTTTGTTTAAAGCCAGTTTGTCTGTTATAAAGCAAATAGCCAATAAATAAATTTGCTTAAAAATCAGTATCAGTATCCGAATCCAATTTGCTAGTAAAAAAAAAAAACAAAGAGAAAGAAAAGCAAATCTGATTCGAACAGTATGACGGTGCATCACTAATTAAAAGACTAAAGTTAAAAGGCTCAAATTTGAAGTGAGTTACAATCTAGGATGTCATTTTTATCATTCTTCAATAGGTAGATTTGTACTTCATAAAGGCAGAGGTCGGGATCTTGGGGAAAAAGGTGGGGGACCGCTGGTCTAGTATGGGGTGTTTTTTTTGCAAAAAGAGTGCTCCATTTATAGATTTTCAAATGACCTGGCTGAATCATCTCAGGTCATCGGCTCAATGGACATGTCTGTGATTAGCTACACTGCTCAACGCTGCAAACAATGTAAATAGAAGCATCTGATGCTCTCCAGAGCGCAAATGCAAATATGCACAGAAG
The DNA here is from genome assembly GCA_018155175.1 of Sinocyclocheilus anophthalmus. NCBI lineage: Eukaryota > Metazoa > Chordata > Actinopteri > Cypriniformes > Cyprinidae > Sinocyclocheilus > Sinocyclocheilus anophthalmus. The sequence continues at coordinate 190,388 of JADLZN010011255.1, forward strand.
AGTTTGCCAAATATGTTATTATTACAGTTTCAACTAAGGGTGCTCTTGGTTTTTTTTATTTTTTGTGAGAGTGATTAGCTCCCTAAACTGGACGTGACATTATAAACTGATTTCTGTATGGATTTAATATGGAATGTTACTTAAATACAGGAACAGTTTGCAGTCCTACTTTGCATGTTTTAAACACTTAGATTATGTTCTTACTTTGGCCATGCATTAAATGCACATCCATGAAAGAGCGCAGTTTGCTGACATATTTACTTTAAAGTCCACATGGACCGGAAGTTGCTGCTGACTGAATTTCAGTGTGGTGGCGTATTTCCAACTGAAAAGGAATATTGAGTAGAGGGCGGGGTTACTTTTGCCCCCCCCCCCCCCCCCCCCGCTCCCCCCCCACCCCCCCCCCCCCCCCCCCACCTCTCATCTCTCACTCACAGCAGACTAATGGTCGGAGGGGCGTGGTTAAGCATATTCTGCACGAGCTGTCAAACTGACGTCATCAGAGAAGAAACGCCATCCCAGAGCAGAAGCAAATGTTCAGATTTTGATTAAAGATTACCAAAACAAACCACTTTTTTTTTCAGAGAGTACGTGCGTTTGAACAACCCCCCCCCCATAGCTGTACCTCCGACTAGAATGTCTAACAAAATGTCCGAATAATCAAAAAACGGAAAAATATTGTCTGGGATGTGTTGCTTAATAAGGAGTTCGTATCTGGTAAAACTTATAGAAGAAGAATGACAAACACAGAACAAACAAACAAAAACATCAGAAGAATTGCGGAGCTCAGCGTCGTGGCTGCCATTTGCGGTGCCATCTTGTTCTTGTATCATCTGAAGTCTTTACAAGTGAGGCTGGATCCAAACTGGAACTGGTGTAATTTTTAGTAACCTTGGGATGGGCACTTATTTGTTCTCATTATTCGGGGAACAGACATTCTCTATAGAATGAAGCACACATGCCACAGTATCACTGAAGTGGGAGGAACATCATAAATGTAATTTGCACTTCCGTTCAAAAGGTTGGGGTCAGTAAGATTTTATGTTTTTGAAAGAAGTGTCTTCTGTCACCAAGGCTGCATTTATTTGATCAAAAGTGAAGTAAAAGCAGTAATATTGTGAAATAATATTACAAATTAAAATAACCATTTTCTATGGCAAAAATTGGTAAAAAATTCGTAATTGTAATAACGGTCTTATTGTAAATTATCAAATGTTAAAATAAACATTTCTGTTTCCAATAAATGCTGTACTTTTTTTTTTTTTTTCATCAAAGACTCCTGAAAAATTGGGGCAGCAAAAACGTTTCAACATTCAATAATAATAAGAAATGTTTTTTGAGCACCAAATCAGCAAATTATAATGTTTTCTTAAGGATCATGTGACACTGAGGACTGTGTGAGTAATGGTGCTGGAAATTCAGCTTTTATCACAGAAAATTAAAAAAAATTAATTACACAGAAAATAAATTACTTCTCTAAATGTATTAAAATAGCAAATAGTTATTTTAAATTGTATTAATCTCACAATATTACTGTTTTACTGTATTATTAATCAAATACATGAAGCTGTGATGGGCAGAAGAGACTTTCAAAACCATAAAAAAATCACACCAACCCCAAAATTAAAGGGGTACGCTATATGCTTTTTCACTTTTTAATTTTAGTCAGTGTGTAGTGTGTATGTTGAGAAAAGATCTATAAAGTTACAAATCTCAAAGTCCACTCCAAAAGGAGATATTTCGTATTTAAAATATCCCTTTTCAAGAACTACAATGAACTGCTCGTTTGGACTACAGCGTTTGGTTTCCGGGCTTTGTGATATCACAAAGCGGCTCATTAGAATTTCATTACAAATAATTCCCGCCTACAGAAATTGGAATGGTTGGGGGGTGGGGAGGGGAGAGGTCGTGGTTAGAGCGCTTGGTTGAGTGAGCGCATCAGACGAGACGATGAAGAAGAAGAGCTGTTGCAGAGTTAGTGCGTCAGACGAGACGATGAAGAAGAAGAGCAGCTGTGCTGTAGCCTCAAATTTTTGGCATGTCTAGAACAGCGGTTCTCAATTCCAGTCCTCGCGTACCCCCGCTCTGCACATTTTGTGTGTTTCTCTTATTGCTTCATACGTTTGTTATATTTGACTGTAAGTGCCCTGCGAAGTGGACATTACCGGATATTCCTCCATGATTCCAGTTCGAAGGGAGTGTTTATGTTCCATACAAAGGGCATTTAAGTGTGCAAGACGTGAATTTAAATTGTATTTATTTACAGAGGTATATTATGTCCCACTTCACGCTTCTCTAGTAAGTTTCGTTTGTGTGTGAAGACGCTGCAGGCAGCGGTGCAGCGCAAATCTGTAAATGAATATTCCGAAGTGAAGTAAACTTCAATGGATTTCCCCCGCTCAGGGAGTAGGGAGCAATGGACACTGTGTAGGGAGCATGTTAATCTGAACACAGTTCATGCACGGAGCTCACTTCTAACGAGATGATGATCTGAATCAGGTGTGTTAACAAAGAGAGACGTGCAAAACATGCAGAGCGGGGGTACGCGAGGACTGGGATTGAGAACCGCTGGTCTAGAACAATTCTTACAAGTATAACACGACGTAGCTGGCGCCGCCGGTGTGCCTACACTCATAGAAAATAATGTATTTGAATTTTAAAGACGTGGCATGACACTTCGCTTCTC